>JAAAKE020122572.1:0-11454 GCA_010014785.2 Anisolabis maritima
CAGAAAAAAAAAAATTCAAAAAATATTATGAGTTAATGAACCAAATAAAAAAAAAAAAAAAAAAAAAAAAAAAAAAAATTGACTCTAATGGGATTCGAACCAAGAACTTTTATTGTAGATTATAACGTTGTTAAATTATCTCACAAAAAAATAAATTAATATTAAATTGTTTCTTAAATCTTATCTTATTTTGTAAATTTAAATATAAATAAAATAATAAATATTCTTTGACTTTGAATTTGAAATTTTCTTTGATTACTTCACAAAATTGTTACATTTTTTTATGATTTAAGTATTATTATTATTATTATTATTTCACGTTCTACAAAGAGCATTGTTAGTAATTTTAAGAGTAGATTCATTCCACATGAAATAACTCTTTTTTTTTTTTTTGACAGCCCTTTTTATGTTGATAAAGCAATTTTTTAACATTTCATAATTTCCTATGAATATCAATTAAAAATCTGCAAATAGTTTTTAGAAATTGTTAACATGTACCATTTCATGTACAATTTCACTTCCTGAATTGAAAAACATTGTCACATTACAAATATTAACATTAAAGTTGTTTGTTGGTTGATGCAGTTTTTTAATTAAATTAGAATTTAAACTGAGTTTTCATTTTCTCTCTCTTTTCACCATATACATAGAATAGTTCTTTTGTCGTTAGAAACGAGAAAGGCTAAATGGCCAAAGCAACAACAAACAAACTTAACTTCATCCAGATCGATTAAAAAGCTTAATCCTGTTATTCACAGCATCTCTTCAATCATGAGGAGCTTCCTTCCCTTTAATTGCTCTTTGTTCTTACTCTCATTTTAAGCAAATTATTTCTATTAAACGAGTGAAGGCTAATGTCATTTTTATCCTGTCTACTTTGCACCTTTTTATATAATTAAAATACAAACCTTTAGGATAAAAGGAGAAGGACACACATTAAATTAGCTAGGAAATAGTAATAGAATTAGATTAAATGGATAGTTGTTGCCATCTGGAAATTTCATTTAGTTGAAAATTACTTCTTATAGTCTGATTTTATGAAAAAAAAAAAAAAAATACTTGCCGTTTTAGGAATCTAACACCGATCTTAACATTATTTAATTAATTAAAGTCGAAATTGGGTTTTTTTTTTTTGATTTTGTTAGAGATCTATCCTTCTGGCTGATAAATTAATGTTTTTAATATTTTTACAATAGTATTTATTAATAATTTCCAAGATTGTTTAAGAAAACTTAATTTAATTGATTGAACAGAATTTTTTCAATTATTTGAGAATGGATTGTTAGTTTCATATGATAATTTTTATTTGCCTCACTGTGTTTCATATGTTTATTTTTGTTGGCGCCACCTTGTTTCACATGTTAATTTTTATTTGAACCAATGTATTTCTTTTTTTTTTTTTTTCTTTTTGATTTATATTTCTAGTGCTATTTTCTGATGATCTTATGTGTGATGGATGAATTGTTTTTGTTTTAAAAGAAATTAAATTATTCACTTTAATAACCATAATTAATAATTTAATATGATGGTTTAACAAATTTTGAAAGACCTCGTTGCGAAAGTCTGTATGCTTAAGAGTGAAATGCTTGAAACAAAATAAACGAGTTTTTATTTTTTGGGTGTTTTTGATGAATCGGTAAACAACTCAGATTAATCTATTAACTAAAACATCAATCAAGTGTACGAAATGTACAAATATATAAATAAACTTATAAACGAAAAATATAATTTCTCACTTTTTGTTTCTCTTAATCTTATTTTTTTTTTTTTTTTTCGTTATTTTAGTAGTAAAACTGGAACAAATAAGAGAGAGAGGTATTTAAAAATACTTGCAAGGTCGGATCGATAGCCTACTAAAGGGTGAATATTACGAATAATTACTAAGGCGGCTATAAAATTCAAAAGAAAGAAATTAAATAAAAATAAAACGTTTAGAAATTTTTAAAGATCTTATTTTAAATTCCGTGAGATTATATCTATTATTTGTTTTAAAAAGAATTTAGATGATAAATATCCGTAGGTATTGTTTATGTTCATTTAAATTATTTATTATTCATATGCTTTGAATTTTTTTTAAATTTCTTGCCGACTTAGTGCTTACGAATAATTCTGATACCTGAAATGAATCTTAAATCATTATATATGAACTTTAATTAACAAAGTGTTGAAAAAAAGGGCCTGAGTGATTGTTAAAAAATATCTTAATTAAAAACGACGTTTTGAAGAAGCAATGCTGCCTTCTTCAGGCCTATTTATTTTAATATTGTATTTGTCCTGAAATGATGAAA
Organism: Anisolabis maritima; assembly: GCA_010014785.2. NCBI lineage: Eukaryota > Metazoa > Arthropoda > Insecta > Dermaptera > Anisolabididae > Anisolabis > Anisolabis maritima. The sequence goes on from JAAAKE020122572.1 coordinate 2,289, forward strand.
AAAATGAGATTAAGAAAAATACAAACAATTTGAATTAAGATTAATTACATTTTTCGTTTAAAATTCAATCGATTGTTAGTTTACTAAAAACCTTTAGTTAAAGAAATATATACGTATATATTTATTTTACCCTTGATTGATGTTTAATTAATAATTTTTTGGTAGTTTGGTTTTAGGACGACACAGTTGGGCGGTGAAGAATTTTTAATTTAATTAATAGATTAACCTGAGTTGTTTACCGAATCACCAAAAACGCCCTAAAAATACACTCATTTACTTTCTTTCAACCTATCCATATTGTGGCTGCTTTCAAACCACCAGCATATGTTTTGTCAATCATTCGTATTAAGTATAAGTACTAGGACTAGGTTTTAAAATAAAATAATACCATTCTAGTTACTGAAGAAGGAGACGTCGGCTAGTTAGAATTTTTAATTAAGGCTTGATTTAAGATGTTAATTTTTGTTTGCACTTCTTTTTTAATTAATGTTTTTAAATGATATTTTATATCGAATTGCTCCTTTAAAAACATAGAGCATAAAAGAAAAATCCATAATAATCTCCTTTTATTGATAGATGAAAAGATTTCAAAATATTTCCTTTATTAATATGAGATTTCAGTTTAAATGTTACAAATATTTAAATTTCTTATCAAAATTTTACATAAATTTTTACCGAAATATTTTATTTAAAACAAATAAATGAACACCACTGTGAAAATTCATTTCTACTTTCAAAAATATTTCGATTTAACTCAATAATAACATTTTTTTTTTTTTTTAAATAAAAGTTTTCTTCAATTTAATAATATATTCACAAAAATATATATATATATATATATACAAATTTGATTGTAACTTGTTAGCAAACTGATATTTTGTGAAATTTAGTTTTTTGATTAATTATAATAAAAAGGGAGGAGGGAGAGAGAGAGTTTGAGAAAAGATAGAGTTAAAAAAAAAAAAAGTTGGTGAATTCGTTCGTATCTGACTAATAAGACAACGTCTAGAGGGGGAATAAAAAGCGGCAGGCAATCCACCCACCGCACTGATTAGATTTACCAAATTTGCTCCAATGTTGGTGTGGTACTCCCCTTCCCTTGGAGCGAAGCGATATGAGAATACTTTTCCCAAAAAAATATTAAATCAGTTATCAAGTCTCTTCTACTTTTGTTTGAAAAGTTAAAATTTATGGTTATTAATTAAGTTTTTGGACAATTTATCGAGAGCGAGAGAGAGTTGGATGGTTATTTTATTGTGAAGATTTTTCTCACAAAAAAGAAGGGATTATTGTAGTGTGATTGCAAAGTAATTACCGACTCGATAGAGATGACAAACAAACAAACAAAAAAGGAATTTAGAAGAGATCAAGTGGTTTAAAAAAAGAAATGCTTGGATTCGTTTTTTATTCTAATCGATATTTAATTCCATTAAATAAATAACTAAATAAAAAAATCATATGTGAAGTGGAACAATGTGATTTTTAATTAAAGATGAGATAAAAAAAAAAGAAGAAAGGATAAAAAAGATCCCTTTGTGCAGTGCCTCAATTAATTAGAGATTAGATTTTATTTAAAATCAAAGCAATCAAGTCATAGTAGGTTTTAATATCTCGTAATGATTTATCTGTCAATAGTTAAGCTTTAGATCCTAAACTCATTAGGATTAGAAGAATTAGAGTTTAATTTAACTTGAATCTGAATTTGATATACGAACACTAAAGTCATTTCAAATGTTTAACCAGATTTGCATTAACAAGTCATCACTTAGAATTATTATATTATTATTATTATTATTATTTATAATTGAAATGTAAATATTTTGAAGATGGTTGATTTAAAAGAACAACATTATGTAGAATCGAACAATACATTTTTTTTAAAAAGAAGAAAAATATAATTCCTTGTGCAAATACCATCAGATGTCAATTTATTTATACTTATTTAATCAGATAATAATATAAAAAAAAATCAAAATATTAGCTGTTTATCTCATTCTAATAGTTGGAATTTCGTTTCAAGATTAAATTAAAAGATAATAATATAAATCGGACAAGGCAGTGTTTAGGTAAGAATGAGAAAAAAAAAAGGAGAAAATATACGTCCTTGTGCAATACCAAAATTAATTAAACTATTTTTATTAAATATAATAGATTTTAAAAATCAAATCATTAGCCTATTGTCTTAACTTCATTTACTATGTTTATCTAGTTCCCGATACTTTTACCTTCTTTGCTCATAATATGAACCAGATTATTTATAAATTAGGTGCTAATGCATATTTGGCATATGTGTCAAATTATATCCGTCCGCCATTTAGTTTTTAAATTTACCAAGATTAAATTAGAGATTAATTTATCTTTACTTGGGGTACAGATATATTGAGGTTATATCATCTTCGATAACCATAATTATTTACCTTAACAATTCATCAATTTTGATGTAATTCTTGCTAATTTTAGTGTTAAATAGCAAAAATTTGTTTGAATTTACCTTAATCTTTGAAATACTGATGTTGGAGTAGGTTGATGACTAAAAAATAGTGTTATTTTTTATTTTTCATGATTTTTTATTGTTTAGGCGACTATAAATAATAAATCAGTTTCAATTTTCGTTTCATCAAGTTTAACTTCTATTTTTGTTCCTTCATTTTTGCCTTTTGTTGGAAGATGGTATTCCTTATAATAAAACCATTCCTTCGTTGTAAAGGCCTTTGTTTTTCTTTTTCTTTTTTTTTTCTAATGTCTTTATAATTATTAAGGGACTTTTTTCTTTCATTTTTCTTGCTTAGAAATAGAATTATTTTTATTTGTTTAAATTGTAGATAATTTTTAAACTAATTTTAAAAATAGAAAAAATTATTCCTTCCCTTGAATTTGTTAACAATTTTTAACAATGATTGATTATAAATTATGAATTGCTTCTAATATTCTTAGATTTTCCTCTTTTTAAATATTCTTTTATTAAGAACACCCATCCAATTTATTTCTTTTTTATATTTCATTTGTTGAAAGATTATTGGATTTATAATTCAAGCACAATCATTCATGAATTATAAATAGCTCGCAATCGAATTCTTTTCAATTTATTTATTCACATACAAGCAAATAAGAAAATTAGATTATTCACGAGTTTTGACCATCATCTTTTAAATAATAATTGGAATAGGGTGTTCATTATTTTGTCGTAGATCTAATCCTTATTATCAACTAATTTGATTTTGATTTAGTTTTTGGATAATTAACATTTCTTTAACCCTATCAACATACTAACTTGTTCAAGATGTTCATCTTTTGGATATGAAAGAAATCATGTTATTTGCTGGATGTTTCTGATGTCATTAACTTGTAATGGTGTTTATTATTAAAACAAAAGTCTTTAATCTATTCCAGCATTGATTAATTGATCGAATGAAATATTTCGAATTCGTACTATTAAATATGAGTTAAAGTCTACTATTATTATAGTTATACTATTTCTAAATCTCGAATAAATAAACAATAAACATGTTTTTGTTATTTATATCCATAATATTACAATATCTCAAAATTAAAACTGGAAATTATTTATTACTGAGGTACTTAAATTGAACTTTACGAGGATGGAACCATAAGACAATAACATTTAACGCGTAAATTAAAATTTCTTTTCTCACCAAAGAAAGATAAAGCCTTACTTTTTTTTTTTTTTTTTCTTTACCACGATATATCTTCTTCTAAGGTAACGGAATTGATTGGCACAAGGTAGAGATGAAATCCCTAAACATACTAACTTAGTAATAATAGATAAGCAATATCATAAAAAAAAGTTTATTGAAAAGCTATTTGGTCTATCTTCTTCCCCTTGAGGTTATGTAAAAAAAAAAAAATGGGACAAATTTTATTTCGGTATTAGTGTGATTCTATCGTTTGAACTTATCTTAGTGTTTCTATTAAAAGTTTGTATCTTCTTTATCTCTCTCTATTGATAGACATGTTCGTTGATCCTAATATTAGGGAATTCGCATTATTAACGTTGATGTGTATATTCAGATTTATTTCATTTTTTGTATATTAGAATAAATAACAACTCATTGCTTAATGTAATGATACTCTCTCTACTGATTGTTGATGGTATTATTAAATTAAAAACTTTTCACATTTTTGGGATAGAGGCTACTCCTTTCACACATGACCCAAATTTATTTAAATTCAAAAAATATCAAAATTTATCAGTTCATAAATATCGTCATCTGATTTCTTTTTTGGAAATGAAATAACTGTCGAATCCAAATCCAAATTTAAAAGAATCTTGGAATCTCAGTTTTTTTTTTCATTTTTTGCTCTTCTCCCATAAATTTTTCCTTGGGAAACAAAATTGCGATAAAATTTCAAAATGATTGGAGAAATCTCGTCTTATTTCTTTCAGGTTTATACCTAAAAAGAATCAATAGAATATATATAAGGTAATTTTTTGAAATTTCTCTGATAATTTAATCCAAGAATTTGTTAAGTGTCAAAAAGTTTTTTAAGAGTTAAAGACAAAAAAAAAAATATGGATATATAAAGTTGTAGGGAGACGTTTAGAAGACGCTAAACGAGGGTCAATGTCAGATAGCCATTCTGAATGGTAGTTTGGTTTGAATATAAAAACCAAGAAATGGTCCTTAGCAGGCAGGTCCTTGAGTTACACTTTTAGAAATTTTTCAATTTTTGTGTGTATGGCAGAGTTTTATTTTTTTTTAAATGTTTTTTAATTTCTTAATTTTATAAAATCATTATTTAAACGAGGTGTGAACAGAAATAAATGACTTTTTGACTGGTTCAAAATCCCTTAAGGACCGATGGAGAAACTTTGCGTCCCCCCACCTAAAAAAAAAAAAAAAATGCTAAACTGTGAGAGAGAGAGAATCCCTTCTTCAATTCCCCGGAGACGAATGCTAATTCAACTCCTCTTAAGGGATTGATGATGAATCTCATACTCATAAAATGTTTCACATTTACCTCCCAAGAGACAACTATCCCCCTATTCTCTTCTCTTTGGAGGTTAACTTTAAACCAGAGAACATTTTAATCCAATTGTAAAAATTGAACGGCCGTATTTTAACTTTGAATCAAATTTAGCCCGATTTAATTTTTCCACTTTCACATAGTGGGATTAACAACTATTCAAATTTGGAATATGGAATCAACGTAATACCGACATCAAAATTACAATATTTAACATAAAAGCGTTGATAGTAGAGGAACATTCTTTATGAATTATTATTACTTCCTTCCGCTATTATCCAATATTATCACTAAGTAGAACTTCTCCGCACATTGAGAGTAAAATTGAGGGATACGTCATAAAAAATCCTATCTATCCTATGATTGTTAGGATACAAAATGGATTAAATTAAAAAATATATTGACCATTAGAGCTAGAAAAAAGTATAAAATTTTATAGTTTTTTGATATTAACTGTTGTTAATTAGCCATCTCGAGTATCCTGAATTCCTATCTTCTTGGTCACGTCAACATGACTGAAGATAGATGAGTGATGTTCTCTGAAAGCTAGCAGAGAGTCAAGAAATGGTCATATTTGACTTAATGGGTGCAGAACCCAAATGTTTTGTAGAATACGAATTCTCACTTCAAATACTTCACGAAGAGTTTTGAATGCATCCTGGTCTCTTATATATATATATATCTGGAGACTGGACTAATTCTCTTGATATATGCTTCTTGAATCTCAACACCGTGTCAAGGTAGATTCCTAGAACACAATGTAAAAAATCCCTGTAGGGAGATTCGTATAAAAATTACAAAATTTAAAAACAAAAATATTTGTATTTAACAATTATATTGTTTGAAGTTCTAATCTTGCTTCAACTAAAAATGACTCTAAAATTCAAAACAATTTCATGTAAAAATGATACTATGATTTATGATAAATATCATATATATGGGAAATAAAAATAAATTTAAGGTTTTTTTTTTTTTTTTTTTCTTTTTCACTATACAAGCTAATAATAAATAGAGAACGAATGATCATTTCTTTTAAATAATCCATTGTTACCAACAATGATCCCATGATTATTTTTATTTTATAATCAATTTATCGCCCTGTCTCTTAGTGTATAGTTTGAGGTCGCTGAGCGACAAATATTGAATACCAATTAATATAAATAAATAAGGCGGAGTCTAAATGGCCTCAGATGCTGAAAAAGACTTAAAAAAAAATTAATAATTCCAATTCCGTTTAGAGAGAATGTAATTACTCATTCCTTCGTCATATTTCAATAAACTTGGTTATCTTTTTTTAAATAGAAAGATAAATCTTTCAGAAAAAAAAAAAAAAAAAAACATTGCATTTTTTAAAATTCTTTAAATTTCATACAAAAGAGGAAAGAAAATCTGAAAACTTCCTTTGAAATTATCAACTCTTATGGAGTCACTTCGTAATTTTAATAAACGTAAAATTAATTTTTATTATCACACAACGCAGAAAAAAAATGTAGCCGACCCAAACGGGGATTAAACACACAACAGTGTCCCACTTTCCGAACGAGGATACTACCACAACAGAATTAAAATACGTGTAATACGCACTCATTTCTCTAAATTACGTCAAAAAAAGTCCTCTATAATAGTTTACTCGCCTCTTTCTCTCAATAAAAAAAATATAATAAGAATCGGACCGGGAGAGTGACGGGTAGGATCTTTAGAGGATGATTGTGTGTCCAGGCACTTACTTCTTAAATCTATAGCCAGGAAAAAAATTAAAACATTATCCTTTTTTGCACCCTATACTCCGTGTTAATAACCGGTAAACATATTAAAATAACGAATCGGGAGGAGATAGGGGATTTATATATTATATGATTGAAGTTTCGATTGTTTCTCAATTTTTTTGTTAATAAATTGAAAAATTTTTATTATTTTTGTCAACAAAAATATATTCCTTTTTTCAATTAAAAAAAAAAAAAAAAAAAAAAAAGTATCAATATAATCCAAACATATGAAATATCAGATTACACTTTTCTTTTTAAATTTGTTAATAAAATTCGAATACATATTTAATAAACGTATGTGCGTTTAAACAATATTCAAAAGACTTTTTTTTTTTTTTAATACATCGAAAAACATATTTATTAAATAAAATATAATAGGAAAGTTTATCTATTTATAATAAAAGAAAAAATTCCTTGTTAAATTTTTAATATTGTTGTCAATAATGAAGTTATATTTTTCATTATTAATTAAAATTTTTATTTTTATTTGGAATTAAATTATTACTACAATGTAATTATTTCATCTTTTTAATTAATAATAAATAATCCTGGTTTGTAATAATAAATAAATTAGAGAGTAAACTCACATATTCTTTTTTTACTTAATCAATCTGAATAAATCTTTGGATAGTAGTGAAATTAACAACAGAAGAACTATTGTCTGAACTTACATTATTATTATCGAATTCTCTTAACATATCTCTGAAGTTGATGATGATGTTATTTTAATATACGATTTAGATGCAAGAACTTTCAAAATCAAGATCATTCAAGATAAATTATTAATAATAAGAATTTATGAGTATAAAATCCGGGATCTTTGAACAAAGGCAGCGTTCATCTCTACATTTCACAATCAATCCCCTTTTCGGTGAAGTAGAAATGAGAATTAACTCAGATAATTCAATATACGTATTTTAAAGATCTTAATATTCACCGTTTCGATCTTTTATTTTGTAATCTTCTTCAGATAAAATCACAAAGCTTTAGATCTAGAAAATCACAATTGGGATTTTTATCTGAAGAAGACTGCAGAATGAATAGTCGAAACGTTTTATATATATTGATATATAAATAAACCACAATGAAATCAAAAATATACTTTATTTATTAATGAAAATAACATTGAGAGTTTCAATTCCGAAATTATATCTTTGAAAACTTTTTGGATATATAATATATATTCAGCATATTTTACGAATCGCCCATAGAACATCATCTCAAATCGCAAGAAAAAAATGATTTTGAATTGAATTGGTAGCTTGGATTTCAGATCATTATCTCTTCAGAAGACTCTGTTTAATTTCGATGTCCATATCATTTTCCGTATCACTTATTTAGAAACTATCAAAGTTATTTTCTTTATTCTTTGAATGAGATTATTTTTATTCATTAATTTAAAAATATCGCAAATCATGAAAAAAAAATGTGGATTTTTTTTTTTTTTGGTATATGCTGGGTAATTTGGTTGTAACCGCATGAGCCATTGGATAGCCACACGGTGTGTGGATGAAAGGGGGTTTGAGGTGGTTCATTTAAGGGCAAGCAAGGCAAGAGAGGTAAGGTAGTAAGAGGGGGAGAAAGCTAGCGTGAAATCAGCATCAACATGCACGCCTGCGTGGTGGTTTTCGTTCGGCCTTCGACCCCATTACCTCTGATAAGTGGCCCGACCACCTTTGCTTAGTTAGTTAGAAGAGGGGGGGAGAGCCACGTCATACAACCAGTCAAAATCTTGAATTATCTAGTGATTAATTGGCCATTAAACGATGTTTGTTTCTATCGATGACTACCATCTAAATAATCATATAATTACTAAAATGACAAATTTCTTAATTCTCTTTAAAGTATAAAAAAAAAAAAAAAAAAACATTAATTACCATACTATTATTTATCACTTAATTTACTTGGAAACTAGCTTAATAAGTAATTTAAATTTCAGAAAGTTTGAGTTATGATATTGAAATACCATAACTATCATTTAAACATGAAAGATCAATTAGTAGATATTGATTTTCTTAGGGGGGGGGGGAGGAATATCAAATAAGAAAGTTTTCTCCCCCCCCCCCAAATAAAAGACATTCTGAGTTGAGAATAATTAATTCTTATTTACATAAATATCCTATATGGAAGATAACGGATAATCTATTGAAAATAACACTCACAATCATTGTCGTCGATCGATTAGTTAATGAATGATTTGATTAATTATTAAAATGAGAAAGAATAAATATGTGTAGATATTTAGTTTGGGAAAATTGAATTAAGTATGGTTTCTTAAGATTGAGTTACCAGATTACACCATGGAACCAGATGTTCTTTGACAATCATGAACTCTGAATGAGAACTGTCACATTGATAGACCATTCCATTCTTGGAGATTTTGACAATCTGGATGAGAACTGTCACATTGATAG
>JAAAKE020122583.1:0-15271 GCA_010014785.2 Anisolabis maritima
TGTTCTGGGTTGTCTGTTGCCGCTCCACAGATACATTTTGGAGAGGGAGATAAGGAGAATCTGAAGAAATGTGATTGGCACCGAGTGTGATTAATTCTGATTCTGTTAAATATTATTATTTCCTTTCTGCTTAAATTTGGGGTGTTTTTAACCTAGGAAGAAGAGTTTTGTTTACAAAAAAGATAAAATAAAAAAGTCAAATGGGAAGAAAATTATAAACGAAATCTGCTTCTGGCCCCTGGCCCAAATTATTATTATTAAATTATATTCATTTTTTTAAATTACAATTTCAATAATTTTCATTTTCAAAAAAATCACAATCAAGTTTGAAATAAAAAAGTTAATTTAAAAAATGCTGGCGATAAAAGACGATTTTTTTGTATAAGCCCTTAAAATCTATTTAGTTTATGGTTGCGGCACATCTTATAAGGATAAATTATTCCTATTTGTTTTATACAGTTTCGGCCCTTTTTTATAATTTCTGGAGTAAATACTTTCAAGACAAAAAGAAATTCTTCAATTTGGAGAAATGAATACGACTTCGTTAGACTTAAGGATGTAAGGTCAGGAGAAGCCGAGATAGAAATTGAGAAATAATATATTAATTCATCCATCCTACACTTATATACTATATTCTATATGCTATGTTTCTTATTTTAACTTGTAAACAATCCGCATATCTGCTGTCCATTTCCTGTAGAAAGTTCTGTACTCTCCTCCGGGTCAGCATCCCTTTATTTAATTTAAAATAATTTTAGCAAGCTATTAAAGAAGATGGTTCTCTCTCTTTTACTCGTATGTTTAGGGCTTTGTCAGAATAATGTAACTTGGTTGATGATCAGAGATCAAGCCTCTTGGGAAAAATCACTTTTGAGTTATTATTTTTTGTGGACCCTGTCCACATCCAAAAGCGGTAGAGGTCTCGGCTCACTTACCAAAAATCGGTTGTTCACTTTAGGACCTGGACGACAAAATTTTATTTATATCATATTGGCTACCAATTAATAGAAATAAATAAGATCGAATATTAAATAGCTTCAGATACCGTAAAAAAATATTGTTTGTAACAGGTCTTTCTTGCAAGAGGAAACAAATTTGGCGATTCATTTCGGAGTTAAAATATCGTGTACCAATTTAAAATAGAATCTAATTGAAATAAAAAAAAATTCTTATATTTATGAATTATTGGTAATTAAAAATATTTTCTAAGCCAAAAAATTTCTAGACTTTTAACTTGTTATCAAAAAAGACAGGATTTGTTAATAAATAAATATTTTTATTGTTTTTTAAGAAAAGGAAAGGAAAGCGAGATTTTTTACAAATAAGCACAAATAAAGGCATTTCAAATGTAAATTTAGAAAGAGCTACGTCTTTCCGGTTGTTGTTTTATTTGAAAGGAATTTCATTCGACGTAAACACAGTGATATAGGCCTCTGGCATATTATTCAACCCGTATAGTTAAGGTTAGACTTTCCACCTTTTTTTTTAACTTTAATTAATTTGGGGATGAATCCCAGGGTTTCGGGCTGACCTATGATACTTATATGATATTGTTTCTGATTAGAAGTACATTTATGGGATGTAGAATATTCTCTAGTTTCAATTTTTTTTTTTTAATAATAAATTAATTTAAAAAAATTAATTTTTCTTTCCAATTTGGAAAAAACTTTGTTGAATATTTTTTTCTTTATTATTAAAAAAAATGTATGTTTGGGTCAGTTTATAATTTGATTGGCCCGCACTATAGTGAACCTAAATTTATATTCTCACTCTCGTTTGAATAACTTTTTTCTCTATTGGAAAAATTTAAATAATTTTGCATGCTGAAATATTTTCCTCGCACCCTCAAAAGTGAAGGCAGGTTTAATTTAACGATGAGAACACCTTGTACATTAACGGTCAAAACCACCATAGCTATCGAGAGTGAGATTGATTGATTTATTGAGTCTGCTCTGAATCTGTTTGACTCTTGGAACATTTGAATTCAGATCTCAATATTTTACAATTTACTTTCTTGTAAACATTAATAAAAAAAAAAATATGAAAAATAGAAACAAAAGAAAATGAAAATTGAATTGAAGGTAAAGAAAAAGAAGTGAAATGGTAATGTGAGCGTTAAGAGAACGTTTCTCCTCCCCACAATCATACAAATCAATGTAAAGATGTGGTATGCCAAATGTAGATGTTGAAGTAAAAAAGAAAAAATAAGCAATTTTTTTCTTCTTACATAGCAATGAATGCTCTCAGAAATTTGAGTGTACTCTAGCCTCGGTGCTTCTCAGTTCCCTTCCCTGCCACTTCTCTCATTTCTTACTCACACAACTTCAGCTCGCTTAGTAACCAACAAGAGTCTCTTTTTAAACAATTATACTTAAAAATTTACAAAAAGTGATCAGTGGCGTAAAAAAGCGGAGTTGGGGACCATTGGTCTTTAATAAAACTTTATGAATTAAAAATTTTAAGTTTTCCCACTCAATTAAATAGTCAATTTGCTTTAATAGAAAATTAAACTCTTTAGAATTAGAATTTGCTCTCACTCTTTCTCTGTCGGTATATAAATTTTGAACCCCCTCATAATTTTGAACTATGCCACGGTAGCGGGTGATTTATCTGACAAAAATATGTTCAGACCCTTTAAGAATTTTATAGTATATTTATATTGTTGTCTCACATGTCTATGTAATTTTGAGATAAAAGAGTATTTATTTAATAAACATCTTTTAAATAATCTAACACTTTCAAAAGTTAAAAATATTCATTGCTATAGACACAATTTTCTTTTTAGTTTCCTTAAGTATTAAGACCCTACTTCACATGATTTTTAATATATATATATTCTCTTTACTCTATACTGTGCATTTTGTCAATGAGTTTGACAGACCCTGGCTTTTTTTAATTTAAGTGTGTCGGCAAAAACAATTTTTATAGTTAAACGGGATTGGGGGTAAACACTCCCTTAAATATTACCTTTTTTTAATTTTATTTCTCTAGCATTCCCTCTTAATAATTTTTAATTTACTCGAAAATATTAAATATATATCAAAGAATAAATTTGATAATCCCGAATTAATAATTTGTTTTTAAGTCCCTTCGCCATCTGAGGCTATATAGACTAAACGGTATATATAATATTAGTATTTACAATAATTACTCAGGTATTTTTATTTATTAGTACCAATTGATGTAAATAAATTTTTACCCGACTGCCTAGGATCCGAACCCACACCCCTTGACTTTTAGGCTTTTCAATATTAACAATGTCAATATCTTTAACCCCTCAGCCAGCCCTGTCCCTTGGTGCAGAGCTAGAGATCTGGCTTCACATACCAAAAGTCAGTGGTTCGCTTGCCATCCTGAGCGACAAATATTTATTTAAATTATATTGGCTACAAATTAATTTAAATAAATAAGGACAGAGTCTAAATGGCCTCAGATGCCGAAAAAAACTTAAAAATTAAAAAAATAACTTCTCAGCCATGAGGGAAGGGGTAATATAGGTGTTGGATGCAATACGTAAGCCCCCCCCCCCCTCTCTTGCAATAAATAATCAAATAAAATTTCTTTCTTCTTAAATTGAGCCACGAATGCAGGAGAATAAAAACTATCCATAAATAAAAAATGCATAATAAAATTTCGAAATGTCTACATAGAGTTGCAAGACAAAAAAGGGACACATGTTATTAAATAAATATATGATGAGTCATTCAGAAGCTCGAGTCAACTACTTCGAATTTCTTTAAATTTTATTATTTTTATTTAGGTTGTGACTTCATTTATTTAAAATAAATTTATTTTATAATTATAATACTTTCGGAACATCTAAATCGAGAAATTATATAAAGTAAAAAAACAAACTAAACACCATATAAAAATTGCTATCTCCCCCACCTCTCATCCAAAAATCCTGACTTTGATACTGAGGGCAACCATTAGGGCTGAAATAACCGAAAACTATGTTTTTTTTTATACATAGGTTATCGAACCCTTTTTCAGTACTCATGACAAAACGATATTACAGATAACGCGCAGATAAATATGAATATTATCCAGAAATAAAATAACAACCTGCTATTTTATTTTTACTATAATTGTTTCGACTCAAGTGTGACAACAATTTTTATATTCATTTACTTGGTGTCAATCAAGTAAATCTTAGGATAGAATATAATTTTTCTAAAAGGGAGGGTTTGTCATTTAAAAAAAAAATGTATCATAATTTCTCTTGCTTTGCTGCAAGGATATTGATTTGAATAAAAGAGTCATTCACCAGTTTGAAAATAAATTAACCAGGCATTGACGTCATTCAGTCAATTTCTTCCCCCCCACTGGATTTTATTATATATCTACTATTATTAAACGAGCTAATTTTGTATATATCTATGCATTTATGTATGTAAATTTTTTTTTCGAAAACAGCTTGATGATGATAAAATTTCATGTATTTACTAATTCGGGTGCGAGGAATCGATTGCGCTAGATCTCATCTCTGGAAAAATTCTTTCAACCGCTGTACCGATTAGGATGAAATTTTCAGCATCTAACTAATTTGAAGTAATATGGTGTATTTACTATTTTGGGTGCTAGTAATAGATTGCGCTAGAACTCATTTTTGGAAAAATGTTTTAGAGTATTTCTGTTTGGTGGAGTCTATTTTTTACGAATGACCTTATCTATAGGTCTTATGTCTAAATGCAAAGGTCCTATCTTAGTAAGCTCTATATTATTGACTCTTTGTCCATTAAAAAAAAACGACACTCGAACTCCTGGTACTTATAGAATCATTATATAGATTTTATTTATTTTTTTTTTTTTGAAGTCTTTTGCATTTTAAGCCATTTGGACACCGCCCATATTATTTAAATCATTTGGTATCCAATATACAATAATTTAAATAAATTGTTGTTGCTTTGAACGGGAAGCGAACCACTGACCTTTGATACGTGAGGCTAGACCTCTACCTTTTCACCAAAGGACAAAGCTCAATATAAGGAGATTAGATTTATTATTTCACATTTAAATAAATAAAAGAATTATTAATTAATAATTTTATAATAACTGAGAAAAATGTTTAATTTTCTTTTTCCATTTACCAATCCTAAGAAAGATAAACCCTCAATTTCGATCTCTGACGTCACTCTTCTCTGTAGATCTTCAAATAAATAACTTTTTGTCTCTTCCTCTTCGCTTTGTGATGTCATTCAAGAATAATCCTTCCAATTTGATATCTCTATCTCTTTTTTTGTCTTTCCTGAATTTATTCAAATATTTAAATAATGAAAATAGTTAAAGAGCTATTTTATTTTTAAACATTTATGGGTCAATGGAAGAACCAATTCGCATTGATTTAAAATATTTAGTTTGAGAATCAAAGTAAGTCTTTATCTTTTCTTTCGTAAAATAAATAATCTTATAAAAAGAAAGATTTTTTTGAAGTAAATAACTTGACAAGGGAGCTTAAATATTAATATAATAATTTAAAAATTGTGTCGATTCCGCACCCGGCAAGGGGTAAAAGAATTTAAAAATTTTTATAAAAAATTAATTTAAAAAAAATTTTGAATACCTATCTCAAAATGACAATTTCTATATATTACTAATTATTAATCCATATTACTATAAACATTTTGGCTAGAGTGCATTTTCTTGGATCGCGAAATACGATTAAAGTTTTTCTCATAGGATAAATTTAAATATATAATCACTTTATTTTTTATCAAATTGATATATCTTTCAATACTGGCAGAGCCATAAAATGTAGTATTGAATAAATAAATATATAACTTAGAATATTTTTCGAGATCTATTCAATTTATATAAATCAGATATAAAGATTAAATGTATGTTTAGAAGCAAGCTATAAACAGCCCAATTATTTTAATTTTTTTTTTTTTTTCTATTTATAGAGATAAAGAATTTTTTTATAATAAATAATTTTTTTTTTAAACAAATTGATAAAAAATATAATTTTTTTTTTTAATTTTTGGGTTCGACTTTCTCAATGCATTTATTTATTTAACTGGTCTCATCTTTTCTTTAAGCAAACCACAAAAATAATCTAAAGAAATAGAGAAAGGAGAATAGAAAATGATCCTCTTTTCTTATATTTACTATTCATATTTCACTTTAACGTTGAGGCGGGCTCCGACCAATCTCACATTGGTGAAGAGCTCCTTCAACTCGTTTTTTTTAAATATTACATTCTTGTTATTTCTCTGAGATAAATTTTATTTAAATATACAACTAATAAAATAATGATGACCAGAGGGCTGTTTACAAGATTTTTTTTTATAGGTAGTAGATTAATTAGAAAGATGATTTTCCACTGTATAGGGAATCTTCTAGAACTCGTTTACTACTATAATTAATTTACATTAGGTCCCATCTCCTCCCTAAAAAGATTAAGATTATTTGAGAGTGGTTTCTCGAGTTCACCATTCTATTTTAGTAATTGCTACAACCCGAGGCCTTGGAAAACCTCCAACCTACTCTAATAATAGTGATTTTCAATTGCTATGCCTCGTATTGTGTTGTACTCTCTTTTTTCTCAATAAGAATAAGTTCTTAGATACCAAAGTATGGTTTCTAAAAATACTCCTTTTTTATATAAATCTAAGCCCCATTTGAGGATTTTTAAAGTGGTTTTATTCACTCAAAGGCCCCTTTGATCCCTAACGAAATGTTAAAATGACTTCCCATATCAAAAGACGAACAAATCCTTTTTATTCCTTGGTATAAAAACTTATTTTTCATATTATTAGAAATAAAACTTTTTATGTTTATATTTTATTTTATAAAATATAAAGACTTCGTAGAGCCCAATCTTTCTTATTTTATTTTTTCAAAGTGGATAATGAAAAAATTTCTACATCATCTTTGATAGTAAAAAAAAAAAAAAAGGAAGAGGCTTTTATTTCTTAGAGCTAGGATTTTATATTTAAATATTGCTTTTAATTAAATAATTTTTTGTAAGTATTCTTTTGTTGGTGAATCAAGGAACTCCTAGCCCTCGGGAGTCGAACCCTGGATTTCCAGCCTATCTGGGGCATCACTATTTTTCCTTTGCATCAGACCACCGGACCTCTCGCCTCCAGTAGTACTTTACTCCAGGAGTCATTTTATCTATCGGCAAAAAATATACTCAAAAAATAATTTTATTAAAAATAATTATTTGGTTTATAGATATGTGAAAAGGAAGGAAGTCATCCAATAGGCCTTTATCGAAATAAAACTCCTAAAATATGAGACGTTTCGACTTTAATTAGATAATGCCATCATCAGTCACTAGAGAGTATATGCAGATTCAATGTATAAGACAATGAATTTGCAGATAGATTTGTTGTATATTCATCAATACTCAAAAATATATAAAATATATATAGTGTACATAGGTTTAGTAATGCCCATCAGCACCGGTATGGCAAAGTCTCCAGAATAAATAATGATTACTTCCTCCCTTTTCACATATCTCTGATCTGCGTACAGTCACCTATCTCATCATGATTATTTGGTTTATAATAGCCCGCTTGCAGACACAGATTTATTTTCTCATATCTAGTCAATTCCAGTCTTCCTTTATCCCGATTACGTCCCGTGATTGGAATATCGTCACTGCTACTATCTTCCCTAAAACCTATAATCTCCAATCGTTCAAATTCGACTTCAAAAAGCACCTTTTAAAGTTCCCACTCTCTCTCTCTCTCTCTCTCTCTCTCTCATTCTCCTGTTTTTCCTCGTTGCATGAGACCACTGGTCATTAGAGTTCCGTTGGACATATGCTTGAATATCAAAAAAAATTTGATTAATATGAATCGAATAGATCTTAAAAAATCATCTAACTTAAATTAACCTCTAACCGCTTGAAAGGGGTTTTGCTGCTTGCAGTAGTACTAGCAAGGTGATCGACATCTCGGCCGGTTGTTTGGTACAAAGGAAGTACACTGATGCTCCGGATAGGCTGGTGGTCCCGAGTTCGACACCCGGGGGCCTGGGGTTGCTTGAACCACCATCAAAAATATATGCTCAAAAAATTATTTTATTAAATATATAACTTTAATTTGAATTTATTTATTAATAAATACAGAAATAGAAATTTTACTATTTGAAAGATAATTACGCTAATCACTTTAGCCCGTTCTCACTAGACTAGTAAATAATTGAATTAAATGCCATGTTAATAATAACATTTTATAAATAAGCCTAAAAAGTATTTAAGGAAATTAGATTATTGCATTCATTATCTCTTGTCTTCCCTATATATGAAGATATATGATATTATCAAATTTAAACAAATTATCTCTTATATATAGCATCTCGGGACTCAAACCCGGGGCCAGTGATTTCCGAACTGATTCCTGGATCCGTAGACTTTGAAGATTAGAATACCGGAGAGGCAAGCATATTTTTCATGAATCCAGTCAATATTTAATAGATAATATAATATATATAGAAGAATAAATAATAGGTAATTTGTTTAAATAAGTACAGTATATATTTCCTTATGTAGAGTAGAAGAATTAGCTGGATAATATCATATCCAAAAGCATTGGAGATGCAAAAAGGCCGTATCGTATTAATTTTGTCCAATAGAAAAAATATGCCTAACTTCGTGGATTTTTTCTGTTTTATAAAAAAAAATATTTTCACTGAAATAAAATTTCACTAGATTTTATAATTAGAGACATATTTGATTTTACAACGACTCTACTACAGTAAAAGTAATGTGATACGCTTTTGGTTGAGATTTTACTCCTTTTTATGGAATTTTAATAAATAAATGTATAATTTAACGAATTATTCTTTCTAGAATAAATAATAAACATTTTATAATAAATCTAAAAATCTTTATTTTTCAGGCACACTAAATTTATTTTTTTAGGTAAATAACCTTGAGAAAAAAATGTGATATCCTCTCATAAAGTTATAATTATTCCAAGCTGAGATTTTATATCAAAAATATAAGCTTTTTATTAACATATATTTGGGTTTAAAATTTTATAAAAATTTGGCAGGAAAAGCTATAGCTTTGTCTAAAAATTTGAATATGAAAAGAAAAGGAAAAAATAAAAGAAAATAAAGGAGGAATTTTTAGTCTGATGAAAAATCTTAACTTTGGACCTGTGTTTTTAGTTATTTTTGGGGATAGGTCTGGATTTTGAAATCGGAACAAAATAATCTTTATCTATTCTAGTTTTACAATATATAAAAAAGATTTGGAAATGGTTTTTGAGTTTTTTATTCAGAAAGAGAAAAATGTGTAAATATTTCTTCATGTTCCTATTTTTTATTAAGGATTTAAAATTATTTCTGATAATATAGTCCCATAATATAGCGACTCATTTTTGTTCATGCAATGGGCCATTGAAATGGAATCTTCAGTAAATTGTTCTATTGTATTGCTTTCTTGTTCAGCTACGAGTCCCTCCCGCAACTCTTGATACATCAGCCATCTTCATTTCATTCTTATTTTAAGTTCACTTAAAGGCACTTAGTAAATTTTATTTAAGGAAAAATTTCTCCGCGAATATGGATTGCTAAATCTACCTTAACGACTCAACTAAATTTATTTCTTATTAATCAAAAAATAATATTTTTGGGATATAAACTACAATGGAATATCAACGCCTGGCCAATATATTATTTTCTATCCGTTTGAAGAAGAAAAAAATTTAATTAGATTTTTTATATGATAAATATTCTCTCATGTAGTCAGAGGAAAGATCATATCAAAGAATTGCCTAAACTCAATTATCATTTTTTTAACTTCCATTAATATTTTTTAGTCATTTTTTTACAGGCTGAGTTAATAATAATAAAATTGACCCCCTTTAAATAAGACGCTCTTAGATAGAAATTTTATGCATTATTGGATTAAGGCAACCCTAAATATGTTTATTTATGCGAGGTGGAGCATAGACAGTTCTCAGATCAAATTTAACTGGACTTGGAAAGGTATGGAATTCTAATTGAGTTTACATCAGAACGGCTCAAGGGGATGTGATGAATAGTCAAAGACCCGAAAAATTGTTACTCAAATAAATAAACACTCTATATCATAAATTACTTTAAAGAGAAGTTCACACCTTCAAAAACACACAAAGGAACTTTGTTACCTCTTATATTTATTTATACCAAATATTAATAGTTTAATGAAATATAAACGAAAGCGGTAATATATATATATATATATAAAACTCATATTAAGTATATTGTATAACATTTTGACCTCCGAAGGGGAAAATCAAATCACTCCAAAAGTAGATATAATAGATAAAATTATACTTACATTCAGAAGTTTACACCTAGCGAATGAATGCCATCCTCGAATTACCGGAGCTGAAAGAAGTATTTCTTCATTATCCTCAATGAGAGTCTTTCTTCTCTTTCTCATCTCCTCATTAAATGCCAGATCATGGGACGGGCCGGTTTATAGGAAAGTAGTGTTTTCGTAAAAAAATTTAATTTCGGGATTTCAACGGAAATACACGTTTGAGGTCGCCTGACTCTAAAAATATATCTCGCAAAATTGCCTGTCTGCCTGTGTGTTATCTCCAAAACAAAAAAATTCAAGGCCCAAAATTGATATTAAAGCTATGGACCTAAATCGCATGTGTGTCAGAGCTTTTCAATAAAATCTCCAAAGAGGACTAATATTTTAGTGATGCGCATTTTTAGTTTTCTCAAAATTGGCTTTAATGATTTAGATTAATATTCATATATCAATTATCTTTTAAATGATCTGTGAAATGTACTAAATGGATGGAGTCTAAGGTAGAATTAAAAATTTGCTGGTACCACTACAAGAGATTTTGAAAAAATTATGGTTTTTTTTATCATACTTAGACTGTAAAGAAAATCAATTTTCATAACGTTTTGAGATATAAATTATCATAGTTTCCATATGGCTTAACATATTAATGAATAGATGTATGATAATATTAATTATTATATTATTATTAATATTATATATAATTGTTCTTGAAAGAGAATAATATTATTGTTTTTTAATAATATTCATATGCCCGTAGATGTTATATATTAATAATTTGATATTTAAATAATCTTTTACTTGTTTATATTTATAATAATTGTTTAATTTTTTTAGTTAATGGTTTATCAAAATATGAATATAGAGAGTGTCCATGAAGGTAAGGTTTTTTTTATATTTTTTAACTTTTAGGATTTATTAATTAAAATAATTTAAAAAGTAAATGATAAAACAAACTTGTTCCAAATGATGAATAAAACAACTTGTAAGTTAAGATTTTATTTTATTTATTTATCTATTTATTTTGCTATAATTGATAGTTGAGGTATTTTAATTTATTTTTTTCACTTTTTAATTTCAAGTACAATCAGAGACTTCTCTATTTTTTCTTCAAGTCCACCGTTCTTCCCTTTCCTATTTTAGCCTGAGATCATCTTGTATTGTGACATCTGGCACTTGGAATTTCACCACGGTTAGACTTATTAATATTCCAGCGGGAAAGTAAAAGTAGAAAGTTTTACACCAGATTTCTATTTCTTGAAATAGCCAAGTTTCTCACAACTAAAGACAAGAGGAAGCCTGCCAGTTCCTCTTCTTTTCAACCCTAAAAGCCTCTCTTTGATATTCTCTATAACCGGAAAATTGTATTAATAATAATAACTGGGCAGTTATTATAATCATTTATAAAGAGTCCTATTCACAACAAAGTTCAAGTATCTTCTCTGCGATAATGTTATACGTTTAAGGCAAATTTTATTCATAAATCCCTATTATTCATAGTTAATTATATTTCTTATTATTACGAGTATTAACCTTCTCCCCCCTTCCGTGGCCGAAAGGTTAAAGTTAGTGACATTGTCAATGTTGATAACCATAAAAGTCAAGCGATGTTTGTTCGGATCCCAGGCAATCCGATGAAAATTTATTTGCATCAATTCTATGATCATTTTTACTATATCCGTTATCAGTTTATATTTATTTAATTTCATTTGTAGCTAAAAATATCTAAGTTATATTGCTTTTATCGGGAGGTGAAGTGGTTTTCATAATTTAGATTATGAAAACATTTACCTCCAAAGTACAGGGGGCAAATGTTGTAACTTCAATATTTCACTTTAAAAATTTTTCTCTTTAGCAAATGTTGATATCACTTACGGTTTATATCACAAACACCAATATAGGTCTAGTATTTGTTGATGATTTTTTTTGATATAAGTTTTCTACTAAAAATCTAAGTTTTCTTTTTCGCAAATCATATAGTTCTAATACTGTTGCATTTAATCTGTGGACGTATATTTGCTAAGAATTATACAACATACGAGGGCGGTCTGAATAGTGAGATAAGAAAACAGAAATGGCAGAGATCTCGTTTTAACGATCGTCAATTGAAGGTGCGTATGATAGCCAACACTATTGGCATATCAAAAGGACGTGTTGGTCATATCTTAAACATGAACACTTGCATATGAGAAAACTGTCAGTAAAGGTGCCACGTTTGTTAACTGAGGACCAGAAACGAATTCGTTTAACCACTTCTGAGTACTGTTTAGGCCTTTTTAAGTGTAATCGCACTGAATTTTTGCGTCGATTTATTACTTTTGTCGGATTGAATACACCACTACACACCTGAAAGAAAAATTAATTCAAAACAATGAGTAGAAGCTGGTTGCAGGGCACCGAAGAAACCAAAAGTTGAAGCCACTGTATTTTGGGTGTTAACTTTATAGATTATCATCAAAAGGACAAAACAATCACAGGAGAGTACTAGGCGTCGCTATTGGACCAGTTGAATAAGAAATTAAAGGAAAAACGACCGCATTTGGCTAGAAAAAAAGTATTGTTCAATCACGATAATACATATCGGTAATTGCAAAGACAAAATTAGTTGAATTACGATTCGAAATTCTTTCTCATGCACCTTAAAGTCCAGATTTAACTCCGTCCGACTTTTTCTTGTTTCCGAAAATGAAAAATTGACTTGGTGGTAAAAGATTTTCATCAAATGAAGAAGTTAATGCAGAAATAAACGATTATTTTGATGTCTTTGATTCGTCGTATTATAGTGATGGGATTAAGCGACTTGAATTTCGTTGGAATAAGTGTATAGAGCTAAATAGAACCTATGTCGAAAAGTAAAGTTAAAAAACTCGAAAAAACAGTCTTCTTCTATGTTATCTCACTTTTCAGACCACCCTCATATCACACAATTTCCCTTATCTTAGATAAGAGAAAGTTACGTGATGTGGGACCACCACATGAGATTTTTTTAAATTAAATTAATATTTATCTTCTCAATCAAAGAGCACTTAACTCTCTTTATACATTCAAATAATGAAAAAGCTTTGTTTATAGCAATTATATATTCGAAAAATTTTAAATTTATGCGATTTCTGGAGTAGAAAAAAAATAGATGATATCGGGAATAAATATTCATTAATCAACCTACTAAAAAAATTAGCGCTTTCAGTGAAAGACTTTTTTGGGAATATAATTAATTTTAACCACTTTATTTTTTTTACAATATGAATATATTTATAATTTTTCTTTTTTATTTGGACCGTTTAGGCTCACCTACCGGATTCCCCGTTTATTTACCCGAGGTGCTTTCGAGCACAGAGACAGAACACCTCAAAATCAGCTGTAACTACCTATTGGCACCCCGTGAGGTTACTTTATTTTATATTCCTAGCTAGTTAACTATTTTTATATCTAATTCCATCTGGTCCATTCAATCCAACCTATTCTATCCTAGGGAGAATGTCCTAGTTTGAGGAGGGACTCTCAGCACTGGCGTATAGCCTATTCCTTGCGAAAAGTGCATCATTGACAGGTAATCCTTCTTTACGTCTCTTCAATAGGACAGGGTATCACAGCAACTTCCTCTTTTCGCAGAGTTGCCTACGGACTCTATTATTATGTGAATATAAAGCGTTAATTTATTTTATTGGCGTTAAAGGTGCTCGTGAACTCATTGAAACTCTCTTCTCGATCAATCCAACTTTTGTGCTGATACCATCCAATCCTAATTCTCTGTCTCATCCTCTCAAGATCTTTTTTAACATTATCTACCCATCTCATTCTATGTCTTCCTCTCAGCCTTGTTTTCCCAAATAATGTCCTAATACAAATGACGTTCGTTCTTCTCCCAAAAGTAACATGTTCGAGCTATCTTAATCTCTTATTTAATTATGCTATCAATATCTAGATTCTTATAAAAATTATGAAGTTCGTCTATATGCCTCCGCCATTCTCTATATTCCGATTAGTTTGGGCCCAAATACATATTTTCCGTTATTTTGAGAAATAAACAAAAGATTATATATCCTAAAGATGAAATTGTTTGATCTTTGAAAGAGTATATCACTTTCAATAAATAATAGATTAATCTAACCAAAAAACTTAGATGTCATAGCTAAATCAAAATTAATTAAATTAAAAAATTTAGGCAGTTGTTTCTAGATGGATAAAAGCCAGGACGGAGTAAAGGCGAGAGAAAAAAGAAAACAAACGCTTGGTTTCTTTCTCAATCCTTTATTGATCCAAATAAATTTCGACGTTTCGGTCGCCTTTACCTGGTAAATGGATGGAGATCGGAAAACGAGACAGAATCGTAGATATTTGTTTGGATCAATAAAGAAACCAAGCGTTTGTTTTATTTTTTCTATCGCCTTTACTCCATCCTGGCTTTCATCTAAAACAACTACTTAACTTATTTATTTATATTATTTGGATATCAAATATAAATAAATGTCTGGGTCATTTATATCTTAATATTGTTCATTCAATATCGTTTAAAAGTCTATATGGTCTTAGATGCCGAAAAGGTTAAAAAAAAAAATAAATAAAAAATGGTGGAGGGAAATGTCTGGTAGAATTAAAAAAAAATTTTCTCAGTAAAACTTAACTAAAGACTAAATGGTAAACATAAAATAAATGTCACCAACTAAGTCTATCAACTGTTGCATTGTGTTTTTTTATATTATAGATAGTATAGTACTGCCTTCGCAGGGATCCGCATCTGGCCAGGAGAGCTTCAGAGCCCCCAATGCCTAAAAAGATTTAAAAAAAAGAAATTAATATGACGTCTCTCACAATATTTTTTGTATTTTTTTTTAATGGTTTATTTATATTATATTATATATATATATATTAGTTTTTTAGTTTTTTTTAGTTTTAAATTCTTTTATTCTGTAATATAAATGTATACATCTTATTTTTTTTATGTTACATTTTTATTTAGTTATTATTTAATTGACCTCGAGGGAGTCCCTCTCTATCAACTTTAGC
>JAAAKE020122594.1:0-15269 GCA_010014785.2 Anisolabis maritima
CTTACTTTTGAGGAAGATAGTAGTTAGAGTCTAGCCCTTCAATTTTCCAACCCTCAGACAGAGTATTTTTCTCTTTCTACTTCCTCAAAGGAATTCATCAGATATTTTTATTAATTTAATTAATAAGCTAATCCAATCATTTGATAATGTTAATAAATAATAAATAAATCCGAAGTGATTAATTGCAAAGTTATCAAGATAACTTCTTGAATTAGAAAAGGAAATTGATAATTGACGACATGTTGATTTATTATTATGATAAAAGGCAATGTGTTGATTTCATTTGAAGATGTTTAGAGACTCGAGTTCATGCATAAGACCGTTAAGACCCCATGTCTAAGAGGCTCTATCAAAGTCACGATGTTTAAATGACCATCCCGTCAAGGCCTCTCCTGTCAATTTTGAGAGAGTGTGGTTGTCTGGTGGACGAGCGAGTCAACCCATTTTAATAAAAATGCAAGGAGAGAGAGTTGTCTGTCTAGTGATTATAATTGAGGAGAAGGCGGGATTGTAAATAAGGTAGCATTTGAAAAAAAAAAACTCACGTACCATAAAACAAATTAACATCATTGTCGCTTATATAGTATTTTAAATTCATACACCTTTGGGCATAAATACAACTAGCAAATTGGACTGAAGATCAACAAGTCAACTTCGAACGCCTCATTTGTGAGTTTTTATTGAGCATAAGGCTGCCTTATTACCTTGCCTTCTCTATTATGACTTTAAAAAAATAAATTTAATTTGTTTAGAATACAATAGAGGAATATCTAAAACAATTTTATTCCTTAAACATCAGCAAACGTTGATTAAAAGAGCAGCTTGAAGAAAAGAAAATAAAGAAAAATGAACGTGAGGACACCCTATACTATTTTAAGGAATCGAAATAAAAAACTTTTTTTCGGCTCATTCTATTTTATTCGGCTTGGTTGGCTATACACCACCACCCATTGTAAATTGTAAATTTACGATTGCCGGAGAAGACAGCTTTATCCTATGACCTGAAGATGGTGGCGTATAGCCAACGAAACGTTCGCAAAGGTGTCTAAAGTATGCTTGGATTCTTTTTTAATTTATTATTATTCAGCCTTCCACTCTATACTATTTGCTGGGGCCTGCGAGAACACATGCCTTTTCAATTTCAAGTTAAAAAAAAAAAAAAAAAACTTACTAAAATAAATTACTTTTATACCTGATCATCAATTAAAAAAAAAGAATCAGTAAATTATAAGGTCACAATTTGTATTGCAAATTAGAAATGAAATAAATTTCACTGAGATGAGATAATATTTTAATTTTAATTTGCCAATTTCTAAATGAAAAAAAAAAAAAAAAAACCATCGTTTAAAGCTTATTTATGTGTATAAACCAATTTGAACAACGTTGGTCCAGATAATAATGATAAGGCTGGAGTTTAAATATGAAACAAAAAGCAAGAGTAAGAGTTTAGCCTTTTGCATCTGAAGAAAGTATTCATTTAGAAAAAAAATTTGCTTGTCAGTCAATAGTTATGTCCTTCCATTTAGAGTTTTTTTATTTTTTCAGAAGTGGAGAGAGAAGCCGAAGGGTTAATTGTTGAGATGGACTTGGCTAAGGAAGTAGGAAAAACATAAAAGTATTTTGTCCAAATAAGTTTATTACTCCTAATATTAATTCAAAGACACATCAGAGTCTAACTGAAAGACCTAATGTTCACCTCTAATGAAGAAGAGCCTCGAGTGCCATTGAAATATTAAGATTAATTAAAACTCTTTTCCCTACTTCCCAGCCTCCATCCAGAAGATTTTTTTTTTCTTTCAATGCGCTTATATTTTGGGACATAAAAAAAAAATCTTCTTGGAGTAATATAATCAATAAAAATGCAAGAGTTTAAAACAAAATTTATTTTATTTAATAAAACTTTGTCTTTCAAGCTGATGTTTCGGCTTTAGTTCGAGACCATCTTCCGCACCGGCTGACAAGAATTTTGGTATAAAAGAGGGAGAGAGCGTTGGAATTTTTTCATCATATTTCTTGCCAGTCGACTTTGAAGATAGCCTAGAACTGCAAGCAGATATTAAAAGTCTTGCGTTTTTATTGACTTCATTACAACAATACCTCCAGCCACAAGAGTATTCAAATTAATTTGGAATGGATATGTTAATAAAATTTCAATTTTTATCTGCGACCCATTAAATTCGAATCTAAATGTTCTGAGTGTTAAAAACATGAGAGTGAAAGAAAAAAAAAAACTAAGGCTCATTCCCAGCTCATGGTTTGATGTATAAAGGCAAAGCTTTACGTCCAGTTTACATTAATTAGTAGAGCAATCCGCCCCCGATTATTTCGTTTATGTTTACACAGCTAATTAGCATGAGAGAAGAAGAAATGCTGAGTGCGTACCAACGTCATCTGCTCGTTATTTGTTAAGAATTCCTGAAGTAGATGATGATATTATCAAAGAGGAAAAAAATACTCCAAATCCTTTCCATGTCAGGTGCCCTTATAATTCAACAAATTTTATAGTTTATTTATTTTTTCACGAATATATAAATGTTAATATAATAAAGCTATGCATAATTGATTGTTTACAGAGTAGTAGAGTAGTGGTGTGAACCGAAGCGAGTCATTAATCCGCCCATCTACCTTTACTCTTAACTGTTTACATTGGTCGAGTTAGGCATGGTTTTAGCACTCGCCACTTTAAAAGACCGTTTACTTTACTAGAATAAATTAGGCCTCAAGCCCGAAAATAAATACGCTCGGGGACTTTTTTTTATTTAATCGACTGGCGACTGCGTATCTATTTATACTTATCTGTAAACAAGGATTCTTATTCATCTTAAATATTAAAAATTATTTTTCATTAATCATCATGGTGAATTTTGAAATTAAATTTTTTAAATCATTATCAATGTCTAAATGGCATAAAAATGACTTAACTTTCAATTATGAAATTATTTTATCATATGTACTTTTTTTTTTTTCATTTTTAAAAGTTAATCTTTCAACTAAAGTGATTTCCTTTTTAAGTTAATTATTAAAATACAGGAGGCTAAAGTTATGAATCAGTTAAATGATTCATCTAAAAGATTGGAAGAAAAAAAAACAGTAAGGAATACAGAGAGTCAATGAACTTTAAGGTAAAATATAAATATTTAAAAAAATGGATTTTTTATGAGTGCTTTACAAAGAATGAACGCGATAAATGAACTTTAATTTATTAAAGGTCAGAAAATTTAATGACCAAAAAGAAGATTCCATCACATTGGAACGATGTATACGTCATAGTCACATTCTTCTTTCAAATTTGAAAATTTTGATTTTTACATAGAAAAATCCATTATTTTTTACTATTACATATATAATAGTAAAGAGAAAGTATGTCAATCAGCAGAGTTTGACATTTATTTCTAAAGTTGGGGGTAAGGTTAACTAATAAAAAAAAAAAAAGGGAAAATATGTGCGCGGGGATGTACTGGTTATTTATAGTTGAGGATGTCAATCAAATCATTTCAGAAACGTTGCAATCGAAATGAATGAATGACCCAATGAAAGTTAATTATAATAATAAAACGCAAGTTTACAGAATTCAATGGTTGGTATTAATAATTTAAAGGTGAGTGAATTTATTATTATTTAATATGCAAATGGTGATGAATGATAAAATGGAAATCAATTTTAATTAATTTCAGATCAATAATATAAACGACTTTCAATATGAAGCTATGACAATAGACACACAGACACAAAAGTGTTAAAAAATTCAATTAGGATTGTCCGTTGATTCCAACCCAACCTCCCAGTCTAAAGACGTATTCGAGAAATTTCATTTGAATATCGAATCAGAGTAAAATCAATAAATAAAAAAGTATATATATATATATATACAATCCCCCCAAAAGCAATTGGACAATCTTTAACTTTTCTTCCGTCTACTAGCTCCATGAAATTCAAAATTATTAAATTTCATGTTTTATCTATTATAAAATTTGTTTTCGGATTATATATAGGTCATCATTTAAGACGAAACCAAACGTACAGGTAGTTCAATTACATTTGAGAGGAATAATATTAAGTATATAAAATTAAAATCTAATCCTCTTTACGTTATAAATTTAAAAAGAATGGGTTGATTTCGTATTTTTCTTTAAAAAAAAAAAAAAAAAGGACAAATTCAATGTTACTTTCTGGATGCAATATATCATCAAATAAAGCCCATAAATAGCCATCACATAAGGACTCTCCTTTTTTTTTTTTTTGGAAATGGATGCATATGGTAATTAAGATGTTACTGTTCATTCTTTATATTGTGCTTCTACAGCGACTTTGATATCATTTTATTCTACCCGACAAATGTCGCCCTCACTTCTATCCTTCTAGTCTAGGGAACGTTTTTTTTTTTGCAATTCCCTTTTTTTTTTATCTTATAATTTTTTCCCCCAATAAATGCCCTACTTTCATTCATCATTTATTTGGTATCCGTACTTTAGATTGATAATTTAGAAAAATGATTGTTCTATCAATAAATTATCAAATAAAAGTTGTTTTTAAATAAACACATAAAAGATATAAAATGGCATTTATTTTAATGGCTCTATTGTCCGAAATATTTACTTCTCTTACACGTCTGAAGATTCAATATGATATTACATAAAAATCCAATCGGAATTTGCTCCATAAGCTGACAGTCAGGTAAACATCATGATAAAAAACAGTTACAATTAGTTTCTTAATTCGTCTCATTTAACAAAATTGAGAAGATTGCCAAACTTCTCTTATTTTAATAGCGGTCAATGAATACAATAAGAGAGAGAGAAAAAATAGATCAATATATCTTGATAGTTATAAATAAAAGAATACTATTAATCATCAATCGTCACAAAGTGTTTGGTTAGAAGGCCATTCTCTTCTAATACATTCCAAAAATCAATTTAAAATTTATTTTGGACAACTGTCAAAAGTGATTGTATTGACAGCATGATCAATGTAACAAAGAAAAACAAAGTAAAATGCAAAAAAATAAAATTTTAATTTAATTAATGTAATAGAAATAAAAATGTCTTAATAAAAAACAAATTCTTTTTTGTAATATGCCTACTTAAATACACTCAGAGCAAACCAAACAAGAGCAGCTGCCCACTTGCACAGATTTAAAATAGAACAATCTCTTTTTTTGCAGTTGCTTCTCAATAGCTACACCAGAACCCATTCTACTGCACTGCACTCATCTTAATAGATTCAGACATCACCTCTCTCAAGCAATAAAAGTCTTATTTTTTGGTGTTCTTTGATTTAATTTTTACGATGTATTTATTTTTATTTGTGTCATTTGTATTATTGTTTTTTGAGATACGATTAATTTTATTTATGTTATTTATACTAATATTGTTGTAAAGTATTTATTTGTTATGTTATAGTGATTTTGAAAACTGGCGGGATGGATGGCTTTTGGCCAAAAGCCATGAAAAAAAAAATTATTTTTTTTCCTTATTGTGGGGTCCAGTAAACCAAAAAAGAAGCTAAAGGAAGGTGACCAACTATTTTTTGACCAGAAGGAGGACGAATGGAACGCGACAAACCAAAAAAAAGTAAAATGTCAGTCAGTAATTATTATTAAAATTATTAGAAAAGACATGCGCTTAAAGGGAAGAAATCTTCCCGCTACATTGCAATTATTTCTTCTTATACGGTGTAATTTTTTGATAACGAGAAGTTTGATATCAAAGGCCATATAGTCTATGGTATATAGAAACAAAGTTACAAATTTAGGCTGGTTCACCAGTGGGGGCGAATTCTTTAATAATTTTAGCAAAAAGAGTGTTTTGATGGGCAAATGGACACTAGCATCAACTTTCGAATCAATGTAAAAAAGAAAAACATTATATTCTAATGTTTTTATGGTGGATTTATTAGGAAACTCGAAAAATATCCTCAACAAAGGAGTACTTTTGGAGTGCGACTGGTTACCTTTTCAAAGGTGAAGAAAAAAAATTAGTAGATAGTATTATTTAATTATACTATACCACGTTATCCAGGTTTCTCAGAGAACATAAAAAAATTGATAAGTCAAGTGAGTGATAATATTGTGATATATTTTAAGCAAGATAACACCCAGAGTTTTCTTTTTAATAAAAAACACCCCCCCCCCCCCCCCCACTCCCCATTTGAAAAACTCTGGGATTGTATTGTAAGAGCCATGCAACAATTGCAATTATGTTATTTTGGCCAGACCCAGCAATATTAAAAATAAAGACACTAACGTTGCATTGGCAGATCATATCAACCATAATTTTAATTTCAACAAAGTGGGGTAAGGAGCCAATTATTACAAACGGCCAACATGGGAAGCTATCCATATTTTTACAAACGAGGCTGTCTAATTTCAAAAAAAAAGGTCTTAAATCCATTAGTTCCTCTACAAAATATTTTAAAATAATGAGCTACGGGACTCACGACATGGGCTGGGAACCAGCTAGGTAGTTTTGGGTTTGAGTTTGTCCAATGGCTGGACTCACCTCTAAGCTCCATATTATCTGTATATTCTATAATTAATATATTTCAACTATATTAATCCAAATACGTTCGTATATATATATATATGTTATGTCATCGCTGTGCATTAAGATAATTGAGATTATCTCCATAAATGTATACTAAGAATTCTAAGGTATTGAATATTTTAACGCTTTTCGCTCGAGGACTTTTTTTTTTTGGAATTTTATAAAAATAAATATGTGATTACGTTTAATATGATAGAAATAAGTTAAATGGTTTCTGATATCTATTTGGCAAAGCGATTGATTGATTCCAGCTGAGTGAGTAGAAATGGAAAACTTATTTTTAGGGGATTGATTTATTTTGGGAAATTTGAGAAATTGAATTTTATTGGTCCTTGGGTTGATATCTGAGCGTGCAGCCGAGCAACGGGAGAGATAGTCTAGGAGTCTATCTATTATCAGTAGGCAGGGGGCGTACAGAGAGAGAGAGAGAGAGATAACACAGAACAGAACACATGCTCTCGGGCTGGTTTCTGTCCGAATTACATCCACTGGTAAAAAAAATAACTCTACTCATCTAACCAATCAAATGATGGAACTAAATAACCCGACTTTCTGCCACTTCTTTGAAGTTTCTAGCAACCAAATTTTAACTTAGTAGTCAGTCCTGCGTCTAACAATTAATGATAACAGGACGGGGCACACCAATTAATTCAGTAACAATTATAACGATTATAATCATGCCTCCCTTTCTATACAAAAAGTAAATCTCACAATTTATTTCTAAGTCTTTTAATTTTAAAGTTAAGGGTGCTTCTAAAGTTGCCACTCTAATTTTTGGTTAATTCACATTTCAGATCTAAAGAATTTTTGAAAGACTCAGAAAATGGATAATTACAATGGGTTGTGCTCGAAAGTATTCTTAAAAAATCTCTTTTCAAAAATAACGAGCATTTTGAAGAAAATTTAATTGACTATGATCGTAGAGCGAGTCGAGCCCTAAGAGACAATGATTCCGATGGAAGTGTGCCCATCAAGCAGCTTTGCTGTGATGCCGATCCCTTTCCAACTTTTGACTCCTAGTGTACTTCTGATATTATATTATTCACATCGCTTTTTTTTTTTTTTATATTTTCTCCTGGTCTCTTGGTGATTTGAGAACAATGACCTCATAATCAAGATAAAAATATCAAAAAATAAATAAATTTTTATTAGTATATTAAATTATCGGTAATCTCAAAGAGAAAAATCTCTTATTGAAGCGGTTGGTGGAAAATAAATTCTTACAAAACTTTTATTTTTTTTTCATTCAATTAAATAAGAGCTCTCATTTTCAATGAGTCTTTCGGTAAAAAAAAAAAGTTGTCAATAACTTTTATGTGTGAAGATGTTCAAGAGAAGAAAGAAAGGGAAAAGAGAAAAAAAATTATGAAGGATAAGTTCAAGGGGTGAACTCAATAAAGCAATTATTTCATTCTCTTAGAAGGAAAATATTTTTCAGCAGTTATTAAAAAGAAATGAATTATTTTGGAGCATTAAATATGAGATTATTGAGTATCTATCATTAGTGGCTGCTTTTCTATCTATATCAATAAAACTCCCAGATTTCACAGAACGTTTCTAATTTAATTAACATATGTTGTCCCGTACTTTTTAACTCCCTGGGAATATGAGATGGGACCCTAGGAGTATGCAAGCCAAGAATTTATATTATGTTAATTTTATTAATTGCATTTAAAAAAGAAGAAAATCCCATGGACATGAGGTTAGAGATATTTAACCTTAAAAACCCAACGGGTGTGGGCTCGGATCCCGGGCAGTCCGATGAAAATTTGATGTGATGACCAATTGATGTATATATAAATATACCTGGATAATGCATATCGTTTAAATGTCTATATGGCCCCGAAAATAGTTAAATAAAAAAAAAAAAAGATATTAAATAAAATTTCAGAGTTACTCTCTGCGATGACGTATTTTTATTATTATATTATACGATTTTTTTTTATAATTAATCCGCTACCATTCAAGTACAGTTTGTCATGAAAATTGGTCCAAGGCTAAAGAGAATCGTTTATAGTATTATCAGTGAGTTTCAAAAGATATGACCCAGCGAATATTGAGATAATTGTGGATATTAATAAGTTTTGGCGGATCTTTTTCCCACACTGCGGACTGATTCGCTTCAATATTAACACCTTCCTAGGCACTCTTAGGCTTTTGTAAAGTTTTCTTCCTTTTTCGATGAGGGGTTATCTCCAGAGATATAAGCATTTTGGGTCCTTTTCACTTGAAAAGTAAAGATATTTTTAAAAATTGGGCGGTTAGATTGTTCATGATAATAATACATTCCCCCTACTATCTATAATAGTGCAGGAAAACAAAAATGTAATTTTGTTATTTAAGGAACAGAAGCAATTTGACACGTATTAAAATTAAATAGATATTTACAATTCCCTTACTAGATGATTGTCCAAGAAAATTTTGATCGAAATTTTTTTTGGAATATTGACCTTTTTGTGCCGCGAACCCGCTTGAGAGGGCCAGGAAGCCCTTTTCAGAATAATAATTTTAAAAGTTCAAAGGATAGTTTGATTGAAATAGATTTTACAAACATTTTTCGGTGTGTGATTTAAATTGCTCATCTATCTATAATCCTCTTCAAATGCAATTAATTGGACAACCTTCTCTCGTCTTATTGGATACTTAGAGAAGCTATAATACATTATATCTGAATATAATAAATTTATAAATAGATAAAACATTATGAAATTTGATGTATTACGTCGGAAAAAAAAAAGATACAGTTTGTCCAATTACTTTTGTGGGAATTAGTATGTGTTTTCTTAACATAAATCAATAAAATTAACAAAAAAATTAGTAACTCATCTTTTAGTTAAGAGCAGGTAAGATATTTTAAAAAATTCATAATTATTTATGATAATGAATATATTGAGTTGATTTTATCTCATCTAAGCTCTTGGACCCCAGGTTAAGAATCTCTGGTAGAGAGGGTAGGTTTGATCATTTGAAATAATTATTTTTTTTTTTTTTTTTTCGAAATTAGAGAATGTGGCCTTGCCAACATTTTTTAGCTTGTGATAGGGATCGTACCCTAAGACTTCCAGCCTTTCCAGCGCATTGGCTGGTTCTATTCACTTCCCCAGATCCTCCGCTACCTGACAACACAAAGTTCAAGCAGTGCAAGTGGATAGCATTCATGAACTCCTAACCTCCGAATAAAAAAACTGACAACCAAGAAAGTTAAAAATTATGTACCACTATAGCTAGAGTATAGGGCCATGAAAATGGCAAATTGGACTTGAGTCCATAAACCAAGAAGGTGCAGAGAATGAAGGGGCTTTCTCTTCTCCTCGAACCAACAAAAAATTTAATATCTAATTTGACTATTTAGTTAATGTTATTTGATTTTTTAATTTGATTAATAGAGTAATTAATAAATTTTATTGTTGTTAGTTTTTTTTTTTTTAAGTCTTTTTCGGCATCTGAGGCCATTTAGACTCCTTGTATTAATTGGTAGCCAATATAATAGAAATATATTTTTGTCGCTCAGGACGGGAAGCGAACCACTGACCTTTGGTACTTGAGACGAGACCTTTACCTCTGCACCAAAGGACAGGGTTTGTTACAGTGTTGATAAAACGATAGTTATTGTTATTGTTTAATATATATATTTTCTGGAATGTTTCCGCTGTTGGTTGTATGTGGAATAATGTTTTCTACATATATAAATACTATATATTATATAAAAGACAGTCTGTCTGTTTGTAACGCACAGACTCGAAAACTCCTGGGCGGATTTCCCAATGAGTAGAGAATTTTCCGAGGGTAGTTTAGGGCTGTGATTAATTCAGATTAGGGGTAGGGCGCTCTCTCTTATTAGGGGAACTTATTTTATTAAGAAATCGATTATCTCCGAGATCTATGGACGAATATTCATGGGATTTTTTTCAGTGCGTAGAGAATGTTACAAAGCAGGGTGGAGCAAATCATATTAGAGATAGAGAACCCCCTCTTTGGAGAGTAGAAATCAAAATTTCGTTTGGAACGACAAAATAAGGCCTTTTGGTATAAATAAGTGAAAAATAACATTAATGGTATGGCGTATGTGAAAAATATCTGAAACGAGCAAACGAGTCACATCTTTATTGAACTTTTATTTGTTTCTAGACTAGTAAATTTCAATTACGACCATGATAATGACAAAGAAATTAACACTTGAAAAAGTAATTATGACACAACTAATTTAGAAAATTTGTGACCTCCTTGGTATAACCTTAGGCTCATATTCCATCTATTATAAAAAGCGAAAAGAAAGATGGGCAAAAAATTTTGACAGATGAGGTAGGAGGTGCAGGGGGCGAAGCACCTAGGTGCATAGTCCCCGAAGGCGGGCTGCGCAGCTTGTTCTCTATATAGTAAAAATGTCTATCAGAGCACAAAATTGACTTCGATTGAAATTAATGTAAGAAATTTAATCAAAAGTGGAATTATATAAAAGCAGACAATATTGAATGTAAATTTATAAAATTAATAGATTTTTCCTCTTTAAATGTAAAAAAAAAAAATTTGCAAGATTAAATGGCAATTCATATGAGGAGCGGATGAGGATAGTTCTTGAATATAAATTTGCTAGTATTATCTATAATAACAACCATGAGGAATGAATGGAATAGAAAGACGAAAAGCAGCTAGCAAACTCTCTTGATTGGTTGGAGTTTATGAGCGTGCGCTAGCGCATTGATCGAAAGAGCGAGTAGGTAATAGCTCTAGCCCTTTGGTACCGAACGAAACCCAAGAGAGAAAACTTGGTCGGCTGCCATTGACCCAGAGAGAGGGGGGAGGGGGAGGGGGAGGAAATCAGCCATTAAACAGCAAAAAAAAAGCAAGGGAACCACACGACCGCAAACTAAAAACGAGATTGCACACAAAGTGGTGATAAAAATCCGCCCTTGACGAGTTGAAACGGAGAAAAAAACAAATTTGTTCAAGGTACGATCATAAAATTAGAGATTAGTGTTAAATTGATGATCTTTTACCTTCAGACTATTGAAATCCAAAATGGGTTGTTTGGTAGGGAATGAATGAATGAAAATGTTATCTTATCTTGCCTTGAGTCCTTGAGCAATTCAAATCTTGTTGAGAAAGTTTTCAAACATAAAGTAGTCTAATATTTAAATTGTTTGACGTAGCACTGATTCATGCATGTCCAGAAAAAGTGCCGTAAACGAAAAGATAGAAAAATGGAAAATGTTTCATTTACCATCAAAAAGAGGATATAATTCTATATCCTAAAACTGGATGAACCAGTATTATCTAGTGAATATGAGAGAGAGCTGGGAGCGTCACAAAAATGAATTAAGTTTTATAGGATATTGAAACTTTTTACTTGGGACCGACAGTGAAAAAAAAAAGAAAGCTTCCCTTAAAAAAAAGGTGAAATACATTTCAGGGAGGAAAAATTGCACGTCTCGCTCAGGACGGTTTCAAAATTGTTCTCTGGATTCGCGCCTGTTCCCAATCATAAATACAATCCCCTTCAAAAGTAAGTATCTTGTCTTAAAGGATAATTAGAAGACCTACACGAGATTCGAAAATAATAAATTATTATGGAATTTAATGATTTTGAAAATCAGGTAGTTCTCCTACGACACCAAAGACATATGTCCATTTACTTTTGAGGGGGATAATAGATTATTATTTAAGCCTACAAATCAATAACACCAGATTTTTGGATATGTTATAGACATTAATAAAATAAATTTCCCAACTTTTTCAGCGGGGATAAATGTTCATAATGGCGTCTGCTTTACAGTTATTCCTTCATGATAGTATTTGTCCTAATACTTCAAAGGGATAGTAAATTGTTTGTAATTAAATATCAAAAAATTTCTATATTTTTATAAATTTTCGTGCAATAAAGAGAAAAAGCATTTTTTTTTTTAAGTCATTTAATCCTCCACAGGAGGTTTTTTTTTAAGGAGGCGTCACTAGGGGAGATATAATTATTATATATAGTCTACATCACATTAATTTTTTGTATGATTTTTCTTTCTCAAAGTGGCTAGTAGCGTAGTTAGTTATAAATAAAATTTATTTCACTATGCAAACTTTTCTCAAACAAAAAAAAAAAAAAAAAAAAAAAGCGTTGTTTCTCTCGCCATGATCTTTAAAGTGGTGAGAAACTCCCAAAGTTCCTTACCCTTGTTTTAGGCGAATGTGGACCTAGTAAAGGAAAGTTAAAATGCATTTTTTTAAAATTATTTAAGTCTTTTTCGGCACCTGAGGCGATTTCAGACTCGTACCATATTTATTATATTAAAATCATTTGATAGAGAATATAATTTAAATAAATTTTATCGCTCAGGAAGGGAAGTGTCTTTGATCAAGACCTTTACCGGAGGACAGGGGAGAAATGTGAAGGCGTCAAATGATAATTAAAATATTCTTTGAGGCGATCGATTTCATAAATCTATGTATAAATGATGTTTTAAAATCGATCAAAGAATACTTTATTTCTTGAAGCCTTCACATTATTCCCCTATCCTCTGGAATAATCGTACGCCCTCAAAGAGGGCATTTGTACATTTGCCCATCATTTTAAAATTTAAGATAAAGATGAGAAAATTGAAGGCAATAATAATAAATCCTTAATGGAACGATTATATATCTTTTCTAACGTCAGTGTATTCAGAAATTATCACCAGCATCAAAAGCCTCTCTTTAGAATCGTTTAGCTCAATTATCGACCAGTTGATGGAATGAACAAGAAAGAGCCACACCAAACGCCACATTTATTATTTATTATTCGATGGGAATTTTTAACCAAAATATGTTTAACTTATGAAGGAGGAAATGATTTTTTTATTTTTATTTTCTTTGCTATAACTGGCTTATCAGTTGCGTTTAAAAGAACTCTATTCATCCTGAGGATGAAAGTGGAAGTTATAAAATTAACGATATACACAAAATATTTATGGTATAATGCATTTATTTATCTTTGAGGTTTATAAAAGGTTTTTGAAATTTTAAATATAAAATAACAATTTCAAATTTTAATAGGGACCTGATTACAGATTTATGCAATCTAATAAAAAAACGAAAACGAAACATGTAATTTTTGTGAGTATTTGTCGTAGAGCTTACCTGAAACAGATGTGAACTCAGCTTTAAAATGATGTATCATTTAAACCCTTTGAGTTGATCGCTTAGAAAAAGTATTATGCCTGATTATATGCTCAGGGCATTTGGACAATTACGCATTAAATGACCAAAAGAGTTTGGTTTTCATTATAAGGGTAAGCTCTTTTTCGTCGAAATTTTTTTTAACCCCTTTTATAAACTGTTCTTGTGTGATGAATTGCAGGGAAGAAAAAAACAGACCATTTACTGCTTTTGAAAGAAAAAAAAAAAACAAAAAGACAAAACAAGAATGAGGAACGAGGTCTCTCTAGGTCTTTTTTTGCCTCGAGTGAATCTTTCTTATCTTTGTCATTATTTCTGAGAATTGAAGTTAGTAGAAATTGCAGTGATATGACAAGAAGCCGGCCTGTCGCTTGTTCATGAAGGAGTCAGAAGGAAAGCCTGGGATATACGAAGTCAGATTATAAATACCAGCTCTGATAACCTAACTATGTACTCAGCACCTGTGTGACTTCTTTAAAAAATAAAAAGAATATATTTAAAAAATTTCTCTAAAGTGTAGCTTGAACGTTCCACATTTCGTCGTTTTTTTATATGAATCCAATTACACTTTAATACAAGCTTTGGATTTGAAATTTATGTAGACTTCAATAAAATTCCAACTTCAAACGATTCTACATTTCATTCAGAAGTGGAGATAGGTAGAAGCAAAATGATAAACTATTTTCCCTGAGGTGCGATAATAAGAAATTAATTTAAATGAAAAAAATAAATTAATTATAATTAAAACATTTATTTTCATTTTTTTCGGCATCGAAGGCCATATAGACAACAACGATAAACATTATCTGTTGTTCATATTTATCCAAATTAATTGGTAGCTAATATAATTTCGTTGCTCAGAATTGGTAGGAAACCACTGACCCTGAAGCCAGATCTCTAACTCTGGCTAAAGGATTTATTTTGATTTAAAGAAAGTATTTCTCCATCGAGGATCGAGTTGGATCCATACTCGAAGAAATAAAAGGGCAGGCTATATTGGATTAACTTGAGAAAGGATTTTGCTCCTTTAATAAAAAACAGAGCCTTTGAAATGGTGGTTTGTTAATAAAAAAAAAAGCAAATAACAAGGAGAAGGAACGAAAAATTCTTTCAATAAAAAAAGATATTGGATAAAATAAATTTTAAAAAATTCCCTTCCTAAGTGATGAGATTATATGGGCTACCAATTAATTTAAATAAATATTGAGGGAGTTAAAATAAATGTGATTTGGGGTGGGCCGGCCCGTCATTCAGCCTGAGGCTTTATGAGGAAGGAGAAGATAGGGATCGGGTGGCACTGATCAGTGATGCGAGATTCTATTCTTTTAGAATTATTATTCAAGTATAAACATGATCATAAAAATTCGCAATTACGAATTTTCTTCGGTTGCCCTGCGTATTTTTTTTTCCTTTCTGTTTTAGCCTCCTCTGGCAATGACCCTGTGATTTATTAACTGTTATTTAACATGAATTTTCGAGATAATTTTAAATATTTTAAGTTTAAAGATAAATATTAATACAAACAGAGCGTAGCCATCAAATGCCTCTGCCTGGTCACTTTAATTCAATTTCCGAATTAGATAT
>JAAAKE020122605.1:0-15269 GCA_010014785.2 Anisolabis maritima
CAAAAAGTTTCCCCCACTAAGAATTTCTTGGCCAATTACAAGCATAGATTTTTTTTAAGTCTTTGGGCATCGGAGGCCATTTAGACTCTGTTCTTATTTATTTATACCAATTTGTAGTTAATATAATATAAATAAATTTTTGTCAATCAGGCAAGAACTTTACCTCTGCACCAAGGCAAGCAAAGATTATTTTTCTTATTTGCTCTACTCCACTAGTTGGATCCTTTAGACGCTACTATCACCATTTCTTTAGCGGACTTCTCCCCTTCGTTCTGAGAATAAATGAATTTTTTTTATTTATTAATTTATGATAAGTTGTCTAGAATATCGATACCGGCCGGACTATAATACATTTTAACAAATTTTTATTTTCCTTATTTATTTTATTTTTATTTATTTATTTACATATTTTTGAGATTTAATATATATATAAAATATTTTAAATTAGATTAAAATAATGTTTTACTACTAGAGAAAACAAGTTATATTTTATATAAAGGTTTCGTTTTTTTTTTTTTTTGCTATATTTATGTTGACAACATTGCAACTACCCTCTGTAGCTGTGCGATGCTGATTGGCTGCTTGCTCACTGGAAAAATTGGAAATGGCTTCCTTCAAGCTATTTTTTTTTTATATAAATTATTCAAAATTGTCCTCTAACGTGCTTGATAAAAGTTAATTTCCTTGCCAGCACAGGAATCTAATTAGGAAGATATGGCACTGATAAGTTTCTTTGGTAATGATTACTTTAGAATTAA
Organism: Anisolabis maritima; assembly: GCA_010014785.2. Lineage (NCBI taxonomy): Eukaryota > Metazoa > Arthropoda > Insecta > Dermaptera > Anisolabididae > Anisolabis > Anisolabis maritima. The sequence goes on from JAAAKE020122605.1 coordinate 759, forward strand.
AGAAATAATAAAATCTCTAAAGAAATATGAATTATTTTTTTTATTTTGTTTTTTAGATAATAAAATGGATTTATCCGCCATTTTAGTTCAAATGGCGTCCCAGTCAACAGCTTGTGATGAATTTCCTCCATGACTGTTACTAACTTCATTTATGGTTCTCCCTCTATATAAACATTTCCGGCTAACTTCACTCCTAATCGTATGTATGAAAAATACTTTGCAATTGACGCATAACGTCTATTTCGGTACTTTTTAACATTTTACTAGATTAAACTTATTTAATACTTATTATTTTAATTAAATCCAGTGTTTTTTAAATTATTTACATCAATTTTATTATAACGTTTTTCTCTTTATAATTTCTTTTTCTATAAATTTTAAAGATATTATTTTAAAATTTTTTTATGAATACATTTCTTTGCGTGTATTTTATTAATTATGGCTTTAAAAAGTGAATATACAAATGATGAATATGATTTTGAAGAAGATAATGATGATGATTTATACGATGATCGAGATCAAGATGATCACGATGAAAGTGATGAAGGTATGCAGTCTATTTTATTTATCCAATAGAATAATTTTAATACATTTATTCATTTATTTATTATGTTATTATTTTGATTTCAAAAATTAAATTGCTCTATTCATAATTTTTTCTGATTAAAGGCAGAAAATGTGTCCACCAGATTTCTTCTTACTAAATGTAATTTTAAAAAAAATCATATTTCGATATATGAATGGAAATTTAAACTATTTCACAAAAAAAAATTGCCACCTCAGGGATTAGAACCCGATTCACTCGTTTATTTTTTTAAGTTTTTCTGCATCTTAACCCAATTTGACTTCGTTCATATTTATTTAAATTGGTAGGCAATATAATTTAAATAAATTCTATTGCCCAGGACGAAAAACAACCATAGACCCTTCGAACTCAAAGCGGGACTTTCGATTCCTTATTAATAGGTAATATACGTAATTATTTAGGAAATTAATGATGTAGATCAGGCGGGCTATCTTTTATAGACCCAGGGTCATATTAAATTTTATATTTAATATTTCTTGGACAGCATCTGGAAATTTTTGGTTATAAATAAAGTCTTAAACAACACAAAATTGTTCGGTGATCATATTCAACGTGTAGGACACCTTTGATGTAGATCACACCATTATTTTAGCCCCAACTAATTCTACTTAATTGTTGAAAGGGTTTTCAATACTTGTGCCAGGGGCATTGCCTGTTTTTCTTTTCTTATGTTCATTAAAGAAATTACCATTTTGGGGCTTTGTACTTTTGAGACATTCCAGCTTCATTTATTCATATGAATTAATCATTTGTTTTAGGTGGATATGAAACTTACCTCAATTTATTTAGTTAGTTATTGAGCTAACTATAAATTATCTTCCAAAACATAAATAAAATTAGAGTAATACATTGCATATCCAGAGGCCAAAATTCGAATCGCAGGGGTGACGAGTTTTTTTCGACTTTATAAATTAATAAAAATACTTTAAATGTCTAAATTTCCGTTCATTGCTTGCCATTTGATGAATTGTTTCGAGTATTTTTAATGCCTTGTAGGCTTTTTTACTTTCTCTTTGTTATATTTTTAAATCTTTTCGGCATCATGAACCATAGATACTTTTAAGAGATAGACATACCCTGTCCTTTGGTGAACGTACCAAAGGTCAGTGGTTCGTCTTCCGACTTGAGCGACAAAAATTTATTTATATTATATTGGTTACAAATTGGTATAAATAAATAAGGACGGAGTCTAAATGGCCTCAAATGCCTAAAAAGACTTAAAAATAATAATAAAAGAGATAAACATAAATATATATTAACTACGACACATTTAACCAATTTATTTATATAAATTGGTATTCAAATGATTTAAATTAATTAATTAAATAAATAAATTTTCATCGTATTACCTGGGATCCGAACTCACATTCCTTGGCTTTTGAGGTTATCTATCTTTATAAATTATTTATATAATTAACTTCTCGGCCATCCTAGGCTTTTTGTCTCCATTGTTCCATAATAATTTCTCTCACGGCCACCTAAAATTAACAATCTTTTTAAGATCAAGATCAAGAAGACCTATTATTATTAATAATTAAAAAAAAATGTTTCCAGATACTGAAGAAGCCAGCGAAACTGAAATGGGAAAAAATGACGACTTTCAAGAACATAATTTAAAAGAACAGTAAGTTTTATATTTATTTTAATTATAAAACATGATTCTTAAAATTTTTTTCCATTATTTCAGAATGTATCAAGATAAACTAGCTAGTTTAAAAAAACAATTACAACAACTTAAAGATGGAACACATCCTGAATATAATAGAAAGCTGAAAAAATTAACTTATGCTTATAAAGAAAGGTAAATTTTTTTTTCCTTTTAATTCTTTTTTTATGTGGAGTAGAAATCTAGAAAAAAGATTTTAATTATATATATATGCAAGTCAAGTAATCAGGTGTTTCTAATTTGTTTGTCCCACGTTCAACTGTTCCTGATTAGACGAGAAATTTTTTCAAAATTTCTTTGATAATTTTATTTTGAAATAGTCATATTGAAGTGCATTTTGAGTGTTATGTTGCTTCTCTATAAGTAGGCATTATCTCTCATCAATTTTGACTTTTTTTTTACCCCTCGAAACAAAGAAAACTTTTTAACAAAACACTTCCCTTAAGGCTTTGAACAAAGAACAATTATATTAAAAAAAAAACTTGCTGAATTTGTAGTGGGAAAAACAGAGATCAGGCCAATACAATTTATTCGATCAAGAGGGGGATTTGGTTGAAATCATACTCAGGCTTTTAACGTTAGAAGTTTTACTGAGTTCGGTAAGGTATAAAATAGTTATTTAGATATCTTCACTTAGAAAATAAAAAAGACTAATTCGAACTGGCAAAACAAAAAATTTTGTATGTATGTTACAGCTTGTTATGAAAAATGTACTTTTTATACTCTTAAAATCCAAAAAAAAAAGATGCCAATTGCACATTATTAGTTTTTTTTAAATATAAAAATCAAATTTATAACATAATATAGAATTATTTAAATATTTTAATTTATAAAAGTAAATAAAAAAAATTTAAATATAATATTATATAACATGTAAAAAAAGGTATTTTAAAAAAGTAAAAGCTATATGATCTCGTATTTTTATTTTTACCTAAAAAATTTTACCTTAATATATATTAAAAATATTAAGCCCCTAATTAAAATAACTATAAATGTATGATAAACTAACACAATCAGACAATAAATAAATAAATATAATATATATATATTTTAGAGTTTAATTTAATTTCATTCTCAATTAAACTTTTCTTAAAAAGATAATTAAAACACACAAAATCCGAGTACATATATATATAGAGAAACAAAAAAAAAAGGCAATTATTGGATATTTAATAACTGCTGGAAATGGTTATTATACAAGGTTAGATGAAGAGATTGATAAAAAATTTTAATTATTTAGATTGAAAATATAGACATTTGCATACATATCCTCTCTAAATATAACTTTGAAATTTTTTTCTTTAAGACAATTAAAAAAAAATTATAATTCATGTTTTATACTATTTTATATACACGATTTTATTTCAAAAACTTGTTTTACATACAAATTTTTATTCCAGAATTCGTTTGAATGGAGTGACAAAAGATTATCTTATCGATTGGGTTGAACGAGATTTTCTCTTAGAGAAGAGTGCAGCTGCTAAAGAATTTGATGAGAAAAAAATAGAATTACGGGAGAATTTAATTTCTGATATGGAAGAAAAAAAGAAATTAATCGAATCGGAAAGGCATACGATGGAATTAACTGGAGATTCAATGGAAGTTAAACCTGTAATGACCAGAAAATTACGAAGACGACCGAATGATCCTGTACCCATTCCTGAAAAAAGACGAAAACCTCCTCAAACACAATTAAATTATTTATTGGATGAAAAAGAAATAGAAAGTGATCTCAAGCATTTAAGTAGAATGAAAATGATTAGTCCAGTTAGAAAACCAGGTTAATATTTTTCATAGAAAATATGTTAGTCATAATAAATTGATTTTTATTCATATAATCGTATTTCTTTTTATACAGTTATGATAAATTCGTCGGGGAACATAGGATCAAATTTAAATTCTGATAATTTGGCTGATATAAGAGTTGAAGATGGCAAACTTCTTTATGAAAAGAGATGGTAACTAATTTTAGATTACTTATTAATTCTATAAAATAACAAAAGTATTAAATCGTTTTGTAATTTTTAGGTATCATAGAGGTCAACCTATATATGTTGAAGGGAAAGATATAAGGTATGCTGCCGTAATTTCAGCAGTTGGTAATGAAGCAGTAAGTATTTAATACTTCATACTTATTAATAACCTCCATGATCTTCATACATATTACTACTACTATTACTATCTCTTTGACTACTGCCCTTTACTAAATAAAAAATTGTGCATACTGTAATCGTTTCACCCTTAGATGATCAAAAGAGTATTCCCACTCCATTAAGTGGATTTCAGTGTCCAGTTTATTACCCAAAATTATCACTTACAATAATGTTGTTTTCTAGTGTAAGAAATTCATCCTTCCCTAGTAATATCCCCAAAGTGTCCAATTCTTCATTTTCTTGCTAAATTTCCGTATTTCGGGACGGCATATGAGATAGATGCAACCAAGAAGTAAAACAAGCTGGCCTACTCACCAGATATAGGACCCAAGGGCGGACACTCAAAATTACTTCTTCGTTGCATCTAATATCTCATATGCTGTCCCAAAATACGGAAAATTTGCTTTGTTTGTTTGCCATCTCTTGCATTGGTAGCCAAGAGAGAAGAGGATACATCCTTCCTCTAGGGAGGCCCATTTTCATTCCTCGCTCTTTTCTTTTTTTTTTACTTTTATTCGTATTTTGGTACTTGTTTTATATTTCCAATTATATTATTAATCTACAATTACTTTTTGACCCATTTAAATATAGAGAACATAAAAAACCAAAGTGATTTTGATATCGATAGATTATCAGGTTTAAATTCGAAAAAGATGTAATTGATATGTTTTCTATATTTTAATATATGAATTTATAATAATAACTGAAAGGAGTTGAAAAGATTACCAGCATAAAAATGCTTAATTTTCACCACTTCAGTAGAATAGCTAGTCATTTTATAATTATTGCTTATTTACTAATTACAATTTTTTTTTTAGATATGGGTAAAAAAAAATTCGGATGGTTTGAAAGTAAAAATATATATTGCGCATTTAGCGAGAGGAAAATATTCTATCAAACGAAGAGCATCATAATATAGAAGAAAAATAAATCATTCAGTATTTAATGAATATTTGATAAGTACGAACTACTTAGATTAAGAAAAATATGTTTTTGTTTTATAAAAGCATTTATTTAATATAATAATATAAATTTGTTATAAATTTTCAATTTTTATGAGGAAAAATACTTATTATCTCATAAGAATTTAATGAAAATATAATATATGTTAATATTTTAATATATTGGGTCTACTCAATAATATTTTCCGCCAAATAGCTATTTAAATGAATATAAAAATTAATATTTTTTCTGAAAGTATCAATGAAGACAAAAGAAGATCACAAAACTCTAATTTTTGAAGATGATTTTGTAAACTAATGAATATATGAAGAAATAGTCAAATAATACATGTTGGATTTGAGATTTACAAAAATTTTAAAAATGAAAAACTACATTTTTGTCCGATTGGAGGTTATGCAAGGACTCGAAATTTTATCTGGCCCTTTATTTTCAAATGTGTAAACATACATCTTTTTCAAGATATTTCTCAAATTTGAATATAAATGGAAGAAGTTTCAAATATTACTCTTTTGACCCAGCCATTAAATGATCCTTACAAATAATAATGGCACAAAAGAATAAGGGATATTAATTGAGTACCCCATATTATTAAATTATTATAAAATATAAAAAGCGAATAAAAGCATTATTTATATATATTTAATCAGCTATTATCTTTTTACTATAATTGGATTTTATTTATTTAATTGAACTTATTTCCAAAAATTTTTTGGAATTAATATCTCGTCCCTCTATTTTAAAAACAAATTCGCTTATTAAAAAATTTAGGATTCTTTTTAAAGTTCTTGTGCAGTTTTAAATATTTACAATATCGCGATAAAACAAAACCTAAGGCTCTATGCGTGAGCTCAAAAACACAGTGGCAGGACCCGTGTGTGACGTGGGTGGCAGGCCTAATGTATATATTTTAAAAAATGGACAAAACTGTTTACCAATAAATGGTTGATTTGGGGAATAAATCTTTGAACTATTGGCACATTAGTTTGAGTTTTGAAGTTCAATAATATATGGCCCGATCGTTCGTTCCTTGTGTGCGCCTTAAACAATATTTTTTGTCCGGAATTTCCGATCTCCGACCAAGTCTCTAGATTTCTCTAACACTTCAAATATTTCTATTATATTCTATAATCATTCTCTCTGATTTCTTTATTACACTATAATCAAGTTTAGAATGTTATTTTTTTTACAGAATCAAGCAAGCTTGATCAAATGGATTAACTGGAAAGTTTATTAGAGCCAATTTATGACTGAAATTTTCCAGTTGAATGGAAGAAAGAGATCAACTTAAAAAGTGATAATTCCAATTTCACTGGGTAATGCTAATTCTTTTATTCAATAAACAAACTCTTAGAAGGAAGCTAATCTTTCTGATTCCAGACTAGAATGACAATCCAACTGCGGAATGCCTATGGAACTTCAGAATAATGACAGGGCATGTAGAGAATTAGCATTGCCAATATGAAACTTGAAAAATTATTTGGAATATTTTTTTTACAGATAATTTAAAACTGCACAAGACCTTATCACGACCCTGAATATGTTGTCCTAACATTGTTTATATGTAATGGTACATCTATTATATTGAAGCAATAGAGATTTAAAAAATACAGATGAAAATTTATATAATAAAAAGTGTGCATACAGAAATATATATGGAAGGACTAAACAAATTTTTTTGCAATGTAGAAAATGGATTATTTTCCACTATTAAGAAAAACTGAGTGAAGAAGATAACAGAGAAATATAAAATGCTTGCCAAATATATATAAATACTGTTTTTAAATTTTAAAAATAACCATTGATGGCAAAGTGAATAAATAACAAGCGATTCAAGAATAGAATTTATTGAACCAATGTATATGAAAATAGAAAAAATGAAGAATATAATGCAATATATGAGTAAGTGATATTTATTCTTAATTAAATAAATTTAATTAAAATTAAAGAGAAAATGAAAGAATGGATAAAGTGAGAGTCTATAATTAAAGAATGATCCTTCAATTTATAATTTTATTATTATTGGATCAAAAATAATATCCGAATTAGCTTAATACCATTTTAAATACAATTTTCACTGATATATATATATATACACACACATTTAAAAAATACAGATGAAAATTTATATTATAAAAAGTGTGCATACTGAAATATATATATATATCAATTCGAACCTTATTTATAGCTGAATGTATTTGTCTTCTTGATTTTCTCTTAGATTTATTTTACTTGGATTTCGGAAAAATAATGGATCAATCAAAGCAAGAATTTCCCATAATTTTACTGCACGAATTCAAACTTACACCGTGCTGCAGAAGCACAAGACTCCGAATGTGTTTCTAATCGTACAATACTCAGATGACAAAAAATTTCATGCCCGTAATCAGAATTCTTGTGGATCATCCTTATTTTCGAGATTCTTTCACCTGCATCAATTTTTTAGCTATCTCTATAAATATAAGAGAAAATCAGAAGAGACAAATAAATACATTTCGCGATAAATAAGCTTCATATTGATATATATATAATATTTAGTAAAAATAAAAGTAGAACACAGTGAAAAAAGTATCTAACTTAATTCAGCCAATTTTTACATTAATCTGGTGTCACTAATAGCACATCAGACACTATCATACCAGATTTTTAATATCGACCTATTTTTTCTTTCCCTTACCTATATATGTAATATATTTTTTTATGGTAATATATCAGTTCCCGAGGGGCAAATAATAATATATATAAAAATCACCAATTTTTTAATTCCAAATTTAATCCGAGGGAAATTTTTAATTAAAAATAATTATATCTTGTTTATTGTTAAGAATTTAAAAATATTTATATTTTGTTTCCATGACAACGAATTTGTTCATCTTTTATAAGGAATTATTAAAATTTAAAATTGTAGGCCCCGAGCTATTTTGATATAGAAAATGATTAATATATATTAAAATTTTTCTAAAGCCAATTTAATCAAAACGTTAGATTGCTTTTTGTGAAAATCACAAAAAACCTCAAAAGATAAAAGAACAAAGTGAGCCCCATACAATTTTAACTTATTTAACTATTAGTACATTTCAAAGATCCTTTTAAAAAATAATTGATATATGAATTTTAATCAAAATGGTTAGAGCGAATTTTGAGAAAAAGGAAAAATCTAAACAAGTATATACTAGTAGGATTTTATTTGAAAAAGCTTCTTTCACAAGCGATTTGGGTAGTTTAAATAACAAATTTGAATCTCATTCAAATTTCGTTTTTGAAATATTTTTTGTTCACAGACAAACAGACCATTTTGCGAGAATTACTTTTTTTAGACTCATGAGACCTCAAAACGTATTTCCGTTGAAATCTCATCGAATTTTTTTTTTGCAATACTTATATTATATATTACATATATAGATAAGGGAAAGTAAAAAATTTTGAAAAAGCATTTTATTTAATATTTTAAAAAACTTATTTTGTTTTTAAATTTTTTATATAATTATTTCAATGTTTAATTATTAATACTTATATACATTGTGTTTTTATTCTTACAAGGTTAAGAATTATGAAACGTGAATTTCTATGTAAGTTGATAAATAAAAAATAGATGTTCTAAATACAATTGTCACATATAAATTTTTTATATAAAAAATGCTCGTTGGGATACGAACAAAAAATCCTATTTATGTAATCAACGCCGAAATAAAATTGTATACAAATCAAAATGAAATGTTTTTTTTCTCCAATGTATTCAATTCAATTCGAGTACATTTCCTTTAAAATTAAATATGATTATATTAATAAATAATTAAAAATTATATAAGAGAGAAAGATCCAGGATTTACTTTAATTAGAGCTACTCTGATCACAATTTTGGAAAACGATCGTCTAAAATTTTTCAAGATTTTACAAATGAGCACCAGAGACCAGTTGCCAGACCTTTATAAAAATTATAAAAATATTGACAAACCTCAATACCCATCAAATCAATCCAGTTTTTTTTTTTGCAGATTCGATTGAATTCATTTTTAGGAAATTTTATATTTAACTCAATGTGATCTTATTATATTCATCAAAAACTAAATTGTCAAAATGAGATATTTAGGTATGAAGCTTAAATATTTATTTAAGAAGACTTTATGGCCACAGTTATTTTCCCTTTGCATGAATAATTCATAGATTATATTTAATATTTTTTTTTGGATTTAAAAGTTCAGGGGTAATTTATTATGTTGAATCTATTTAAAGAGACCATACTCTAATTTTTTTCACTTCAAGTTGAGAGTTTGAATTCCATGTTCTTTCCCAACTTTCTCGCATAAGGTTAAAGTCCAGCAATGATTTCTAAAAATATAATTAAATTATTAAAATGTTTTTCAAATCTAGATATATAAAAAGTACTCACTAGTTTATTTATATTCCAAGGAAGATTTTCAGGAAAATCTTGCAATCCTCCAACGCTTACTCCAAGAGCTATATAAAACTAAAAGAAATAATAATTAAAAACTTATTTTTTAAAAACACGATTAAATTACTTACCTCTTGATCAAAAGGTGCCATTGGTGAAGCTCCTTCCCAAGGATTGGGAGCATCGACATTTCTAAATTCACTTATATGCCTCCAACCTCCATTAGGGGGTTGTATTGTTGTAATTTCTTGATTGTCCACTTTGAATTGCAACTTCTCTAGAAATAATAAATTCTTTTTAATTAATTAATTTTTTAGGATCTGTCTAATGGACAACTCGAAATAAAAAAATTATGTTTGTATAAATGTGGAATTAGAAGAAAATGTCAAAATACAATGAAATGATTCATTTACCTGGAGTCCATGTAAGTTCAAACAAATGCATATCATCTCCCCAGCATTTGTTTGAATCCTTATTGTTCATAATCTTTGCTATATGACGATCATCTTTAACACCCAGAATAATTCCTCCTTCTAAATATTTACAACCTATATCTTTATCTGCAATAGAAAGTTTACGTAAGAATTTTTTTTAAGTCTTCGGCATTTGAGGCTATATAGATTCTAAACACATATATTTATATAATCTATCTATATAATATATCTTAATAACATATAACCCAGGCATATTTATTTATATCAATTAGTATCTAAATGACAAATAAATTTTTATTGGACTGTTGGATCCGAACCCACACTGCTTAGCTTTGAATGTTATCAATACTGACAATGTCAATATCTTTATCTCTCGCCGAAGTTCATTCTCTCTCTGAAATTTATTTATTTTTTTAAATTATTGCGTTTCCTATTATTGTTCTAGAGGTGATGATAAATAACTACCCATGCTTTGGCCCTGTCTCTTGGTGCAGAGATAAAGGTCTCGCCTCACTGGTTCGCTTCCAGTTCTGAGGAACAAAAATTTTATTTATATTATATTGGCTACCAATTGATATAGTAAATAAATAAGGACGGAGTCTAAATGCCGGAAAAGATTTTAAAAAAAATTCCAGAAAGCGCCCCCACCACTTGGTCGAGAAATTAAAGATAGTGACATTGTTAATAATGATAACCTTAAAAGCCAAGGAATGTGGGTTTAGATCCCAGACAATAAAAATTTATTTAAACCATTTGGATAAAAGATTTGATAAATAATTGGATAATTTGTATCGTAAATAAATAAATATATATATATATCGTTTAAAGTCTATATATGGCCCAAAACAGAAAGCAAGATTCTTTTTTATTCGTGCTTAAGCGCAAAATGTATTACCTTGATAATTTAAATTACTGTTACCACGAGATTGCGCTATTCTTATTTGTCCTGAAGCATAATGCTGACTTCCGTATTTATTATTTTTTGGTACTAGCCAAAGTTCTAAAAAAAAATAAAAGATATTCAAAAGATGATTCTTATATATATATATATAAAGAAATTACGTGGTAATATCCAATCTCCTTTTGGTAATTTCGCCTGAATTTCAACAATTCCATATTGGAAAGAGAAACTATTCTTGGTTGTGATCCGACTAGAGATGATAGGAGGAAGAATATTCCAACCCTTTCCGGTTTTTCTACATAGACTAGGTACATTACTCGTGCATTTACTGAATATAAAAGAAATATTATTATTAATTAATAAATTAATTTCCTAATCATTTTTAATTACTAAAACTTTCCCTAATACTATTTAATTATACTGCATCATTTTAATCATTACAAGTATTTTTCATTTATTGATCGAAAATGAAGATGAATGCAGCAAAAAAAAAATGAATTCACTTTGAATCATTTCGGATAAAATTTTATTATTCTTAGGAGTTATCCACATACAGAAATTGGTATCCACTACTTTACAAAAGAAATTTTAAATTTGAAGTACTAGAATTTATATTATTTTCTTTAAGAAGTTCTGATAGTGGTAGTACGTAAAAATACTTCCAGTTGTAATGGATATTTAAAAAAGTAGTTAAATACTTCCAATAAAAATAGTGAACATTCAAGTATTGTAGAAGTAGAGAGTACTTAATAATTAGTGATTTATACTCTCAGTACTTTTATAAAATGCTGACAATAACTTTGTTCAGCTAAATATTTACAAAATGAACACATGGTATTGGCCTTGTCATAAATAATTAAGTCTCTCTAGAGAGGTAATAATACAATAAAAGATAGCAATTCCTCCAATAATGCAAATGGATCCAAAACAGCCACTTTAACAGAATTTGCTTTTCTCGTGACCACAGACAATATTCTTTGAGGAAAATTGGTTTCGAGCCCATAAGTGTTTATTTTACTGATCTTATAAAAGTTTCCCAATTATTTTGAATATTAAAAAAAAAATTAATTCTATTTGATTACCTGCCCAAATCAACCGTTGAAAGAACAAATTCGTTACTTTGAATACTTGGTTTTATTGTAATTGTTGATGTTTGAGGATTGAATTTGCTAAAAATAAAATTATTTTATTTTTATTGCAAAAATCTACTGATTCCAAAGATTATAATTAGTCCTTACGTTTCTTCGCCATTATCATAGATAACAAATTCATAATCCTAAAAATATCATAATTTTTAAAAAAAATTTATATTAATTATTTATTAAATAATAAAAAATATAATTAATGAAAATTCAATAAATAGAAATAAAGATAAATTATTATCAAAATGTTAGGAAATGTTTTATCTTTTATTAATTCCTGTAATATAAACAGGAAAATATTAATATTATTGCCTTTCTCAATTACTCTAGAGCCTGAAGTTTTAAAAAAATCTGGAATTTTTTTGCAATCACAATATTTTCTCACTATATATTTCACATATAAAGGTAAGATAAAGTGAAAATTGATGTTCGAACATATTTTATTTAACGAAAGGTTGATTTTATAGAGATCCTTGCGCTCTTTTTATTCAATATCATAAAACATACAAATCATTGAGAATGAAGGGACTATGAAGTTTGGAATGATAATTCAATAAAATAATAGTTGAGCTGAAGAAATCAAAATATCTCTAACTCTCAACTTATACAATTTTTGTATTTATTTTAAATTCAGTTGGAAAATATGCAAGAGGTGTGAAAATTATTAGACTCGGGAGATTTTTGTGTTAATTTCTAGTTTTCGTTATTATAGTATCTACAAAAGATGAATTAGCCAAGATGTTGCCGATCCAATTGTCCATCCGTGAAAAAAGTTCGATTTTCCAAATTATTTTCATAAACGATGCTAAACAATTTACAAAAAATCTCCTTGAGTCTAAAATTTTCACACCTCTGTATATTATTGTAACATTAACCATTTAAATAATTGGTGTAATCTTAACAGATATGCTAGTGTTTAGGTGACTCCTCAATTAGGACATCTTCTTTAGCACAGATTAATTTGGAATAAAGGGCTCGGATATAAATAGATTTCAACTAGCATATGGAATTTGAATTTATTTCTTAATTTTCTAATAAAATAAAGTAAAGAACCGGTGAGTCAGCAATGTGAACATCATGGCTCCATATGTTAGAATCAATGCCATTCTGAAAATATTCTTGAAAGATAACTGTCCCGGAACAAATCCGCTTTCCATTAACTCTTGTTATTCCTTTCGGACAGATACTAAAAGTAGATGACGGTGCATTTATATCATAAGAGTTAAAACCTAAAAAAAAATTATTATATATAAATTTAAATAAAAATCAAATTTTCTTTATTTGAGCCATTCAGTAGATTTTTTTTATTTTTATTTTTTTCAAGTTTTTGTGTCCCTTAATGGGTGCATAATTTAAATTTAAATAAATTAAATTTATTTTATTATTTATTATCTTAGAAACTGCAAAAAAGAAATTTTATTTTATAATATTTGTTTGATTATGATTTTATCACTTTCTGTTCAGAATTCTTTTGAAATAATAAGATAAATAAAATTTTATAAATTTATTTCTAAAAAATAATTTGGCAATTATCTTTCTTTTTTTAAACAATTTCTCTTTTTATATGTTTAATTTCTCAATTTGAACTCTTTGGACAGAAAAATGTTTAAAAAAATTTAAGATTCGAACAGATAATAAAATTTGGCTATAATTTTTTTTATATAAATTAAATGCTGAAAAAAAATAAAGAGGTCAAGAGGTCAAAAAATTTTTATTATTTTGGTTTAAATTTCGTTTTAACTTTAATGACCTTATTTTCCGGCTCCTTAAGGTCTTTTTATTCTTTGGATTAATTGAGTTGAAATGCTTTACTTTAGTTTTTTTTTTTAAATAATTTTTTTGTTTTTAATTTCGTCTAACACCCGAGGGGTAAGAAAGAAAAGATTCTTAATGATTTTTTTTTAATAAAATTTATTTGACGAGCATAATTAAATTTTAAATAGCAATTTTGAGTTTATTTTTTATCTCGCGAATATATTAAGAGAGGAAGTAAATTAATTTGTACTTTGGTTTTATTTAGATTTTATCCCTAACTTCCGTGAAAATATTTTAACAAGAAATAAGTGGCAAAAACGAAATTTTCATTAAAAAAAAAAATCAACGAGGAAAAACCCAGGAAAAAATAATAAGCAAGAAAAATTACGAAATTAAACAATTATTATTTATTAAAAATTTACCTATATTTGGTCTTGGATTATTTGAGTCAGCAGCTATCACAATTTGAAAAAATAATAAAAAGTTTAATCTTAGCACAAGCCATTTTCCATGGCTTACCG
>JAAAKE020122627.1:0-15266 GCA_010014785.2 Anisolabis maritima
GAGAAAAGCGGCTGGTTTTCTTTTTCTCCGAACCCTTACACAAATTGATCTGCCCAGCTATATCTCACTTATAAACATAGAAATGTTTTCTTATTCATTTTGAAACAACAGTGAATGACAACAATCTGATTATTTTTAATTGCTAATGCGCGTTCAAAAATAAACCTACCAATCAAAATTTCTTCTTTCTTTATCTATTTTATTGATCGAAATCTCTTAATCTTTCATTTCTTAACAGCCGATTGGATGTTTTGTGGGGTATGGGAAAAAATTTTGGTCAGCGAGGCAAAGTGAAGGATTATCTCGGGTAAACTCTACCTATGCCTGTTAATTGACAATAATTTTAAATAGTTATATTGATTATTAAAATTTTATTATATTAAATAATATTTTTAGCATATTTGTTAGATTATTTATATTTTTATATAAATAAATAAAATAATTTTGATTAAATAAAAGAGCGAGAAGAACAACGCCATTTTACTTTTTATTAATGTTGTTATTATTCCTTTCATAGTTTATTTTTATTTAACCGTTCTAACTAGCTGAATCGTATTCTCGAAATTCATTTCCTACAGCTGTAGCAATCATAAAATCAAAATTAAGCGTAAAGCCATTAGAGATTTTACATGATTTAAATATCCGGCTCTTTTCTTTAACGGTTATCGTTTAAAAACGATAAAAAAAAATACATTTTATAGTTTCATTTTGCTTTGTCGAGTTAATTTGTCAACTAAGTTTTTAAGTTTTGAACCTCTTAATGTATTCTCATTGCGAAAAGCATCGTTCAACTTAAGACTTGCCACAAAGCGATCTCTCTCCTTCTCTATCTTTATTTATATATATCTAACAAAGGTGACATGGTGTAGATACCAAAAGCAACAGAGGGTTACAGGGGTGCAAACAACAACCGACACAAACATCCACAGAAATTTTACTCCGTCTCTGTACATATAACAAATCCACGTGACCACCGAGTCGAATGGAGATAAGAAAGTATGGCACCTTATCTCTTCTCCCTGAGCCGACAAAGCCTTCTGGCATTCAAGGGAAGCTTTTTAGGTATTAACCTAAACAAAAATAAGAAGGAATGGTTAAAACTAGGTTCATTAACTCAGAAAACACTATTTTTAGCTATGTTAATGTCCAATTCACCCTTTTGTTATTTTTTTCTTATATAACCGACATTTCCATTCAAAATAATAATTTGCTCCTAATTACTTTGTTATCTTCTTTTAAATATTTTATTATCTGTGCCTGGTACCAAAAAAATAAGTGTCTAAGAGAAAATGCTGACAGTGTTTCTTTTATAAAGGGAGTAACTCCCCGCGAAGACATTAAATACCCTTCCCCTCACAGAAAAAGTGATTACTTTACAAACCACCAGGGGAAATAATAATATAGAGTAAATTTTTATTTTCTCTAAATTTATTACAATCAATTTTTTATTTTATTATTTTAAAAATAAATTCAGGATTATTAGATGGATTTTCTTACCCCCTTGATACTGGGTTATTCATTAAAAAGAAGCTTAGGGGAAATTATGTATGAATGTATAAAAAATAAACTTCTTCAAAGCTTTCTATTAAAAATCTGGTGGTAATTTTAACTGATCGAATATTTTAAATATTTTATTCGAGCAGGCATTTTATATTTTGACTAGATATCAGTTGTAATATTTTTAATCACAGTTCTCAAGCTCTCTAGAGTCGCTTTTATTGAAAATTCTATATATTTCACAAACGTTTTGCAAAATTGTATATAACAAAAGTTATTTAAAATACCCTTAATTTATATAAAGGAAAATTTTCTGAAATATTAAAATTACTAAAATAAAACTAAAAAGCTGCAAGAGTAAAGTATTCTTCAAGAGCTTTACATACTAAAACCAAAATATACATTTTCTGTGTCTTTAATTAGTTAATCAATATATAAAATAATTGTGAGAAAACTTGTACTAGTACAGGTTGGTTAGTTGATTTTGGTCAAAATTTTGCTGATGTTAGTCTAAGTTTGTTTAAAATTTCATCGTTTTATTATTTATCTTTAGTTTGGAGACACACGGACAATTAATTGAAAATGGATCAGGAGACTTCAAAACGTATTTCTTAAAAAAGAAATTACTTTCATTGCCTTAGATATGTGAAGTAAAAAAAACCTCTATTTTATTTTTATAAACTAATATTATGAATAAATACATAAGTTAATGTTATTAATGCTATCAGATGCGGTTAGATTAAAAATCTATTGTTTATTGATTATTTAAGATTCATCAATTGATTATCTACATAAAATTAATATTTATCCTAGTTTAATCTGCTTTCCCACAAACATATTTATTTTAATGCATGCTAGTTTTCTGAGTTGGTGTTTATTCTATCCTTTCGTTTTTTTTTTTTTTTTTAATTTTGAAGGACAAAAACCAAAAAATTTCAGTCTTTGCAACTATATTTAAATTATTATATTTTTTATTTCATATTTATTATTAATTACAAAAACGCCTTGTATTTTTTTGACCAGACTCGTTTCTTGTGAGCTGTTCTTTTTATACTCGCTTAGTTGTAGTGGATTTATCTATTAATTATTTAATTTTTATTTTTCCTCTTATTATTAGCTCTCAAAAAGTTTATATAAGAATTTTATTTAAAAAAAGTTTAATAAATTTTCAACGGCATTCGCACCCTAGTAATACTCATTACAAAAAAACTTTAGGGAATTATTTTTTTTTCCGGATGAATATTTAATATATTATTCAAGTTTAAAACTTCTTTAGTTTATACTTTAACCCGGAAATTGTTGTTGAAAATTGCTTGAATAATCATTGGATATATATTTATCTGACAACTCATTTCATCCTCAGAAAAAAAAGCCTCGGTCAGCTTGTAAATATTTCTTGCCAGTTCATTGAGCCTTCCTTCTCTCGAAAAACTTTTTGGAATCATCAATCGATCACTAAACGAAATGGAAATGTTTTCTTTGGGAATCAATATGAATAAATTTAATATGAAATTTTTTTCCCAAATAAAAAGATTCAATCAAACAAATAAAATAGGATTAATTATTTATATATAAATTATTATCATGATATCAAAATAAATAATATGGCGATCAAAAAATACTAGCATTAATATATTCCTCATAAATAACATAAGTATTTATTGGGATAGTAAGAAAAGTCTAAGAGTGTAGGAGTTTAAAAAAAAGATATCTCACAGATTTTTGGAAAAATATTAGCCAAAACTCACCAAACATTCAATAAAATATTTTAACGTTATCTTCAATTAAATTTTATTCGTTTATTTTGATATATTTTATCATAAAACTGGAATATCTTTCTTTATATTTTCAATTTCTCTTATAATGCTTTCATTCATTCGTTTTGGATTATGGAAATAATGTGATTGGAAAATGATTAACACTTGAAAAGTCACTTGTTCTTTGTTTATTTATTAAATTCTTCACATGGCCCTTGAGCGAAATCCCCATGGGGCAGACGGACACTTGAATATTAACAGACAATAAATTTAGACAGAGTATATGTGAGGTATCTAAACCACAGTTAAACTGAAAATGCAATTTATTTATCAATCTTTACTTAAATATAGAAGGTGTCTATGTGAAGTTCACACACTTTTTTAAATTTACGATCAATATACAAATATTTCGCAATTATATAGGCTAGCTTCCATAATCAGTGTATCTATTTAATGAAGAATAAAAATATACATTAAGTTTACATTTTACAATTCATTAGTGCTTATATTGTTAAAGTATTATATCTCTACTTTGCAAAATATATATACACTTTTTTTAAAATTAATAATTGGTTATCAACTATTTGGCCAGCACCAAGGTACATATTTATAATATATATAATATTGGCGAGCGCGTTTTGGTGTAAAGGTAGCACGTCCGCCATGAAAGCGGAAAATCCTTATTCGAGGGGGCGTGAATTATGCACAACCAAACGTAATCACATCTCGCAAAAATGTTTTATCTTAAACGATATGTTGACTGTGTTTTAAAGTTTGAAAATCACCAACTATTTCAAACAAAGCCCAATATCAGCCAACTATATATAATATATATATATATGGAATGAATTTTTAATAAGTGAAATAAAATTTTAAAGGAAAAAGTAAAATATAAAACTAATTTAGAGCAACTTGCAAAGTTAATAATGATAAGGCCAGAATTTTTTTTAAAAATCTATTGATTTAATTTCCATAAAAAAATCAGAAATTACACTAAATGAATGTTTAATTTGACGATAATGTTTGAATTATTTGTTTGTATGAATTGTAAACACTCTAGGTTTTTTAATACTTAATTTCCAATAGGGATGGATAAGTGGTCCTGATGAGGTTTGCTTATCATAAACAAATATTTTCTTAAAAGAGGGAGAGGGAGGACGTGAGCATGTCCAACAGGCGACCCTTTTTCATTCCATTCAGTTAAAAGCTCTCATTTTCCTTTATTCAACTTAAAGAAATATTGTTCGGGATCAAAAAAATTATTTTTATCTTCTCTTCAGGTTTAGGGCTGTGACCTTCAAAAAATAGCTTTCCCTTCTATCTTTTAGAAGAATTTGCTAATATCTCTCCAATTCATTGAATTTTTCTCGAATTATTGCTAAATCGTTTGATCAAAAATGTATGCAAGTGTACCGTTAATGTCGTAGAAAAAATGACCTTGAGACCTAGAGGGTAGAGATGGAGGGAGAAATGGAATTTGATATATTTGTAAAAGAAAGCATAGTTAGTTTCATCCACACTAAAAGAAACTTCAAAATTTTGCATGAATGCTTAAATCTCTCTCAAAATTACTGGTAAGCAAAATAAGCATACTCCAAAGGCCAAAATGTTCACTATTTACATATATGACAACAATCAAATAAATAATATATAATATTAAGGTTAGTGATAATTTTATTCGAGCAACATCTGTCCTATTTTTCTATTTAAAAATTGAGTATGTAAATGTTAATATATTCTTATCATATTATGACAGATAAATAACTAATCCTTTTATCTATTAATTTTAATTAATACAATTTTTTTTTTATATTTATATATGAATATAATCAAAAATATTCCTTAATAAATTTATATTAAAAAAATAGTTTTTGTAAATTTAAAAAAACTAAAATGTGAAATATTTTTTACATAGTATTTTACAACCTTACATAATATTATTATCAGTTATATAGGTATAAATAAAATACGCGTTTGGGAAAAAAAAATAGATTTTAATAAATCATTCTTTATACATATTTAAGAGAGCGAATTTTATTTCAGTTCTCTAAAATAAATACAAATGCTAAGGTTTTTTAAAACGAAATTTAATTAAGATCATGTGTGTGTTTATGAAATTAATGAACCGAATGAATTAATTTTTCAGAAATTACTCAATCGATATCAAATAAATTTTTCAAATCCATGGGGCAGAATAAAATGAAATTTTTTTCATATCTCCTAGCTCCAGTCATTTCAGCTTCTCTCTCTCAAGGTCGTCTTGACTTTTACGCTCCGAAGAACGCATTTTTGTGAAAATTTTGAGTAAATAAAAAAAAGAAGACTACAAAAATAGTAAACGTTGAAGAATTTGCATTTTATTAGTAAAAAAGATTTAAATAAATAATTGAATTATTCCTTAATAATTTTTAACTCACTGCACAAGTATTTTAAATATTATTAAAAAGTTTTTTTAGTTAACAATTTTCTTTTCCTGTAAATAATGCTTAAAATGAATTCCCCTTACCTCTTCTTTTTTTTTTCCTTATCACAATGAGTTTTTTTAATTAAATCTATTTTGACCTTTTGTTAATTTTATTTATTCTTTATTTACACTTTTTTTTTAACTTTTTTCTTTTCTCTTTTATTTTCTTTCTTTAGGTATATATAGTCTTACAAACCTGAAATTCTTTTAAGTAAATAAAAAATCATTGCACCGTGTGTGCTGGTGTAAAGGAAGCTACGAAAGCGGGAAGCCCTGGTTCGAGTTCAGGGGGACGAATTAGGCCCAATCAAACATAAAATTATCTGGCATATATTGTTATCTTTAGGTCCTTGTTTGAAAACCACAAATATTTTAAACAAGCCCCTATCAGTTGGTCTGTAAATATAAAATATTAGCGAACCTGATGGAAGTGGGCTATATGTATCATCTGATATACATTTAGAAGTCAAACTCCTACTTTAGGGTTGATCTCACTAGCTTATTGTAGAACCTACATAAAAACAACAAGTAGTAAATTAAAACATATGAAAAAGACCAGGAAATTTACTATCTTATAATTTTAAGATCACTTCAAAGTCTACTTCTGAATATAACATTATATCTACTATTTATATCTTCCTGGACTTCATGATTATTCAAAAAAATTAGTCTATATATTAAAATAAAGAATTGTTTATCAATTAAAAAACTAATAATAAAATTGATAAAAAATAATTTTAATTTAATTTAATTTTAGATCCATATTGAAAATTGAGAATTCAAAAGACAATGATAATAAAAAACACCTTCAGGTTCCTTGTCTATTTGATGACTTAAAAATGATCCAAAGATTCTGATTCGATACATGCATACGAAACCCGCTCTTTCAGAATAAATAATATAAAACAAAAATAAAAAGCGAATCACCCAAAACTGCTAAACCCCTCCCCCGTGGTCTTTAATGATATCAAGGCCCGCCCTCTTTGTCTGAGCTCTCACATTCTTATTTATAGTCCTTATTATTTTTGCGAGTTAATGATTGGACCTGTAAGTCTATCCAGCCGAGACCTCCAGGCTATTCGACTCATAGTTATGCTAACCCTTAGACCAGAGCCTCCCTCCTCATTGGACAACTCTGGCCTGGATAGCCTGAAGGTCCAGGATTGGAGCCAACTTAAAACAAAAAAATAATAAATATATATTAGTTTACTATGTATATGCATTCAGTGTTATTTTGAAAGTAAAAACTAGTCTCTTATTAGAGACTTACGCTAAAAAAGATTATTTAAACAAGTGAGATTATGAAATAATTTTCATGTTTGAAAGATTATCTAATTATGATTGCAATTCAAGTGGGAATGGATAGTTTTTAAATTCATATTGATATTAATTAAAAAAAAAAAAAAATAGAAAAAATATCTAAATATGAAGATAAAAATTATTTCAAATATAATCTTCAATTATGATATGAAAGTTATTATGAGTAATTTTCTCAAGAAATTTTGGAGGAATTCCATTTTTCTAAGCGTGTAAAATACCTTTTATGATTGAGTTTTATTTATTAAAATTGGCCCAGCAGGGAGTCTATGTTTGCAATTACAGTATATAGAATTTAAATTAAATTTTTTTTTCAAGGTCTTTTATACTTCCTTGAATTAAATTTCAATTTCAACTCTTAACAAGATAATAAATAAATTTCTTAATTTTGTTTTTGAATTAAAAATTAAAATATTTAATCAATTCCATGCTGGTAAATTGTTAATAAAAATTTAGTTTTATTTCGATCTCTTAATCTTACTTTTTCATCTGTCAATCATTAATAAATTATATTAAAAAAAATTTTAATTCAAATATTAATTATCGTATTAATCATATATTTATCTTAGAGTATCCCGAGCTCTTATAAAATACATTTGGATAAAATATGTCCTGTCAGCTTACAATGTTTTCCACTTACCCGCTTCGACATTTAGATATAAATTCTTTTAAGATACTTGTAGGCTTCAAAGCCGCCGCAAAGCCAAAACCTCTACGATATATATAGTTCTTGAAACAGAAAAAAAAAATAAAGTCAGGTATTAAAACTAAAATATATTCGCCAAATTTAGAAGAAATTTTTTTTGTTGAAAATTAATTTTTCCAAATATAACGAAATACAAATAAATTATTTAAAAAAAATAAAATTTTCATTTTACAGATGAAATCAATTAAACTAATAAATATTAAATAAAAAGTTCTAATTAACATTAACTCAAACTTTTTTAACTGCTTATATTAACAAACAATAAAGTATTTAGATGTTCTCTCTTAATACCTTTTTGTCAGCCAATACATTATTTAGATACTTTATTATCAGAGATAGAAAGACATAAAAATAATCGCATTTTTAACCCACACTTTTTTCTTATCACAAACATTATTTTTTTCAGCCATATTATATTTTAAATCCGTTTATAAGATTTATTTATTAAAAAAAACTTTGTTAAAATATTAGTAGTTCTATATAGAGAGAAACGTATTTACATAGAAAAACAAGAATACCTAACATAATAATATAAAATATATGCGCTCGTTTTTTAAGAGGAGAATTTTTTCAAATGACGGGAGACCAAAATGACATTTTTAGAAATATTCAATTTATACATAAACCGTGGTTTTCAAATTGGAGGGCCTGAAAGCTTCAAGCAAACGTGGAAGATAAATTGTAAAAATTGAAATTTTAATATATTTGTAAGGAAAGTGCTTTTAAAATTCTTTTAAGGGCCGGATTACTCGCTTTGGCCAACCTAAAAAGTTTGAAAAACCCTCAGAGAATTATATAAATAGAAATTAAAGAAAGGCACGACATCTTTAACACATAAAATTTTTCATTGCAGTGAGAGGAATTAAATACTTGTATTATCCAGCCGTTCATGATATTAATTTTTTATCATTATCAGTAAATAAATTATAAACACACTTGCTAGTTTTGACTTGCACAAAAAACAGCAAATTTTATATTGTTTTATACATTAAATATTTTAAAATAGTCTTTTAAAAAATTGTGCTTGTGCATAAACTGCTGAGAATGCAAACCGGGCCGCAGAGAGCTGGTGTTAATTCCTATATTATAGATTTAATAATTAATTCAGTGATGCTTTAAGCCGTGTCGGGCAGTATGTAAACTCGAGAGGAGATTAAAACGGCCGATTTTTTAAAATGAATTTTAATGATCATTCATATATTAAACGGCCCTTTTTCTTCTTCAGCCCCGACCTCTCGGCAGCCCTGAATGTTTTACGAGAACAGATTACTCTAAGCAATAAATAAATACTTTATTCTGCAAATAGAGCCTATCGTTTCTCAAATCAATAATAAAATTTTTTTATGCTAATTTGAATTATAAATTTACTATAACAATACCAAAGGGATTCTTCGCATACTTTTCTCACTTATTTTTGTTCCAAATCCCAAAATATCGCATTTATTTTTGACTTAAATTAATATTTCCTTTTCCTCATTTTTCTGAAATACTTTTGTATATTATAAAATACTTTATTACCTTTTTATTTATCTAGATCTCTATTCATTTATTTTTTAATTCTAAATTTTTCTGATATTTCTGAAATAACCCCTTTACTAAGAAACTAATTTCGAATTTCAAAAGGGTATTATGACTTTAAATAATCAATCAACTTGAAAACGTTGGATATAATAAAATAAGATGACTAGCTGCCTAGCCCACCAATTTTCTTTTCCATCTTCTAAACACAATGAATTTTTATTAAAAATTAGAGTAAAATTTATTTTAAAATTACTATAATTTTTTTGATAAGTATATACCATAGTATAAGTTAAATAAATATCAATCAAATCATCATAGGAAAATCAATAATTTCAAGTCAAACAGAATTTTGACACACAATTACTAATAATTATACATTTTTATATTCTAGTTTAATTTGAACCCACAATTATACTAATCACATGTTTTATATATCTGTTCCAGATGGTTCAAGCAATTCAAGTTCTTCGGTTCCATCTGCTTGAACTCGAGAAGGTCAGTTACCTTGAATTATTCTTCTTTTTTTTTCTTATTTTTTATTTCATCTCCAGTTATTTTGAAATTACTATTTATTTATCTTCTTTATGATTATGATTATTTGATTTGGATTTTAAAAATGTATGTTTTCATTCCGAAAAAAGAAGATAAAAAATATATTTTAAAATTTTCATAAACTAAATAAATCCATACTAACCTCTTTTGCTCTCTTTTTTTAAACTCGAAATTTTATCTGACCTTTTTTTTAAAAGAATTTTGGTGAACCTCCTTTAATTGTCATTCATTATATCAGTTTTTTTTTTTTTTCTGTATGTTCAGTATTATTTCTCTCAAATATTCTTTTCGAAGGCTTCCTTGCCCCAAGGTTCATTGCACCCCCACACCATATTCTCAGTTGACCGTCCCTGTTTTTAGGTATCAAACATGCCAAAGTCAAATTTGTTCATATCTCGCCCCTCGGCTTTCTTCAAGATAAAATTATTTTTCTTTAATATTACCAATATAAAACAAATATCGCCAATGAAATAAGGGTACTTTCATTTTTAAAAGAAGTAGCCTATTTATGGTTTTTTTTTTAA
The DNA here is from genome assembly GCA_010014785.2 of Anisolabis maritima. Classification (NCBI taxonomy): domain Eukaryota; kingdom Metazoa; phylum Arthropoda; class Insecta; order Dermaptera; family Anisolabididae; genus Anisolabis; species Anisolabis maritima. Next base: position 10,339 of record JAAAKE020122627.1, read on the forward strand.
ATAAAAATATTGATATGATTATAATTTAATTAATATACAACAACATAGCAATTTATTATTCATTTATTTTTTAAACCAATTATTATGTTATTGCATCAAACTAGGTGAAAACCCATTTGAATTCTCATCTTTTGAGGGAGGACAACTCTTAACGAAAAAAGGGAGGATAATCTTGTCATTGTTTAGGGGGCAAAGTGTATTGTGAATTGAGAATTAGGACACCCTAACAAGAAAACAACATGGTTTGTTTTGATTTCGCTTGCACAATGAAGGTGCTTGTGGCTTTTACTTTGACTTATTTATATGCCAGGGCTAATTATTATAGGAAGATTGTTATTATACAAGTGAGAGATCGCGCCACTAGTGGCTGCTAGCTGAACTAAAACCCTGTGCGTTTGGGATGGTGGGGGGTGAGATGCCGGCTGTTGATTGGCTAACGAAGCGCGCAAGGGGCGGAGCTTGCGAGCATGTCGCGCCACAAGGAGGGGAGATTCATTCGTTGCGCGACTACCTTCACAACGATGCGCAACATCCTTTCTATCTTTTTGGGAAACATGTTCTGTGCAATTAAAAATTGTCTTTTGAGAAACCCTAGGGATTTGGTTGGGAATGGCCATCCAACTTTGATGAGCATGATTGGTGGCTGTCTAGCTCCAGTTCTATCCCACGGGACCCTCTGAATAAACCAGACTTGTCAAACGACACGCGAGCCGCTCTCTCTCTCTCTCTCCCTTCCCTTTCATTCACAGCCCACATTAATAATTCTTCATTAAATTTTTATTCAACCCGAAATAGTCGTGACACTAGAGTTTCAATTAAATAGAATTGATTTTAAAATATCTATCCAATTAGTAAGTAAGCGAACATTTTTGTTTATTCACCAAGCAAGCGATAATTCGATCAAAGAGCAATAACAGCCTTTTTCTCAACCTCACACTATGCAAGAAGGGCTGTAAAGCAGATTAGGAAGCCACCCTCGATACTTTTTCTCATGGAAATGGCACATTAAGGCGGTAATAAGGGTAAATAGGCTCAGGGCCTCCCTCGGCCATAGCCCAGAATAGGTTCAAAACGCCCCAGAGATGGATTGCTTAATTGGCCGAAAATGATCATTTCGCCCACTAAAAAAAAAAAATCCCCACCACCAATCCTTAACACCTGTGTTTTATAAATAACTTCTGCTATCCCACATTTATTAATCTCTTATCAAAACTGTCAATATAATTGTTAATTATTAACTCATAAAAAGCAATCGAGTCACGAAAGAGAAATTAGAAACGTTTTGTGACATTACGGAAATAATCATTTTACTCAATCACGATGTACGTTTTCAGAATAGACTAAATTAGTATTATACAAATCCATCGATAGCTTTATGATATTAATTTAAGCTTGTATGCATGCAAAATCGAACATGTCCTGTCTTTGGTGTACTGACAAGCCCCCTTGTGCCTCCGTGGTCTCCTCCTAGTTAATAATAACAATGTCAATGGCGATTGTTATAAGTCTATTTAAAACTAACGAATAAAGAACTCACTAGGTTCATTTTAAATTAATTTTAAATGTAGCTATTATGTCAACATTTAATTAAATAAAATAATTTTCTAAAAGTATTTAACTTAGTAAAAAAATTATATTTATAAATATAATAAATCAAACTATCAAGGAGGCGAAGAAAAGATAAGAATAATCATTAAAAAAATGAATGAAATTTAATATAGGGTCTTGCAAAAAAAAAAAAAAAAATAATAAATAAAGGATCCCATATAGATGGAAGAAAATTGCAGGGATAAATAAAAAATTAATTAATTATTCTCGTCGACGTTTCGGACACTAATCATGCTTTCATCATATAAATAATCGTTTATTAATGTTGCAAAAGCTTGAATAATTATTATTACAGAGAGAAAGACTATGGAAAATTTATTTTCTCCGCCATCCGTGTCCTATGGATAGGGTTTGGTGTCAAAACCAAATTTGAAATTAAAAAAAAAAAAATTATGAAAAAAAATAGTTAAGAAATAAATTCAGTCAAGTTAGACTTAAGACAAATAATTTTGCAAACTTCTCTCCTTAAAAGATGTTTGATTACGTTATTTTTTTAAACCGACAAATCAGCGATCTCCTTTTTGACTCTGCCCCTTTAATGTCATTAAGAAACACGAACTCACAAATTCTATAGATGCAAACCATGGGATGACATGTGTTCGACTCCCAAGAGTGCCTCTTTTTTCATTGTATAGGTTTAAAAATTATAAATAATTTCTTAAAATATACCGCGAAACCTCTCGCCAATACCTACATCAAAGGACAAGAAACTTATTCAGTGCAGGCCCTTCCTTCCCTTCTCATTCAAAGCTAAAAATCAATACAAAATTTCAATAAAAACATTCAAAAAATTACAAAAATAATAAATTTATTGACTAATAGGAGTATTTGAAATGTTATTGATTTTCAAATAACGCTCTATAAGACTAATCTAGTCAATAATTTACCGATAAGAATATTGAGCGAGATGATTTTGTTTGATTGGACATAATAAATTTAAATGGAATTTCTAAGACCCACTTCCAAAAAAAAAAAACCACCCCTCCCCCTTTACTCAGACAAGAATCCCGGCCACGCCAGTGTCAATGAAATTTGACATTTATTTTATAGCAAATTTTTTTTTAATAGAAAAAATTTTTTAATACCTTAAATTCATAATTATATACTTCGGGCCACAGGTTGAGAGTGGCGCCCCTCGGAGGATCCATTTTCCTATATAAGAGACGATTATTAACAAATATTGACTAATGGCAGTTTATTTGAAATGGTCTTAATTTTCAAATAGGGCCCTATGAGACTGTATGGTTTTAGTCTATATATCTTTTAAGCCAACAATATATGGCCGATAATTTTGTATTTGATAAATAGAGTCGAACCAGGATCTTCCTCTATTGCAGCGGACGTGCTACCCTAACTCTAGAATGCTTTTTATGCCTAATCAAACACAAAATTATTTCGTATATAAAAAGATATATTGACTGGATCCTCAACTATTTTATTATTACTTCAAATTAGTCATTATCTAAAATTCTTTTCAAAATTAAAAAAATTTTCCCTAAAGCCATCAGTAATTATTATTCTGAAACATCTTATTTCGTTTTCTTCTCTTCAATCTTCACAATCTCGAGATTCGAAAATAACTTTTTCTAGGATGGATTTTTCGCTTCTCAAATGGGAAAGTATAATATAGTGATGTTTTTCCTTTAAGATGAATTTTAATCTAAACTCCCAGTTGAGATTATTATTCAGAATTCACTTTAGGGTTAAAGATTGTTGTTTACTCATAATGAATAAATAATAAATTACTCTGGATTTAAATTTAAATTATACTGATCTTCGATAGGATGGTTGGATTGATAACGGATCCCCCTTAAATTTGGGAATTCCAGGCACTTAGGCCACTCAAATGGGCCCTTTGTGCCATTAACCCTGTTACTAGGGGGTAGATTATCTCCCACTTTCCTACCCCAGAAGGAGACTTCAAATTGGAATAATATTTTGCGGCCAGCCGGACTCGAACCCGAGTCGTTTTGCAACTCTATTATATTCGCAGCTTATCCTCTTTAGAATGCCTCCTGCATCTCCGATAGGAATAACTATCGAATTTTTCAAAATGTCCATCATTGTCACTCTTCCTGCTTTCCAAATTTATTAAACAGAACGCATAAAAAATTATCCATATACGTTTGTCCAAAAGATATAACTTTCAGATATTCATTCTTACAGTATTTTAATTTTACGACAGAACATTTTGTGGGTAGAAGGCTATTTTAAATGTGCAGTCACGAATCATTTGCCTAAATAAGAATCTCGAATGCTTATTTTAAAACGATGAATTCCCTCCAAGCCGAAAGAGAGAGAGAGAAAGAGAGCCATCTTAAAAATTCCATTTTATGAGCAAGGGAACAAAAGAACTACATTTCAAAATTTCACACTAAGCCTGTCTTAAACTTTGCTTAAAATCTCCTTAACTTATTAGAAATTCAAGATCATATTTTTTTAATCTTAAAGAATTTTAAAGTTTTAATTCATTCCCTGGAATGTGAGGTTTTAATTTTTATAAAATATAATTATTTATTTGAATATTTTTTCTTAAATATATATTTAAAAAAAAAATTAAAATACTTCAATAACAATCTTTATAAAGCAATATTTAGTAAAATTTTTTCTCATGTAAACAAATACCAGTAGTGATAAAACTAATAAACTGAAATTTTATCTATGAATATTATTTTTTAATCATTTTATAAAATTTTACATTAAAAGCAATTTTTGTAAAAAAAAAAAAAATCATTTTTAGATTTTTAACAATAAAAATAACGTCTGCAACGATAAAATGTGGGATAATAATTGAATAAATATTTTATTAAATTTATATTCTGGAGAAAAAAATTCTCCCATCTCTAGAATCGAACCTAGGATCTTTCTATTTCCGGAACACAGCTCTAACCTCTGACTAGTAAATGAAACATGGAGATTGTTAGAGACAGAAATGTAAAGATCATGGGTTCAATTCCCGGCTAGAGACTTTTTTATCATGAATCGAAGTTTAATAGAATAAATCCAAGAGCTTGTAATTGATAGCTTCTTAATTATTTAACAATTTATTTATTTATTTTCAAAGATCAGTTAATTTTGTTCTTTAAAATACAGTCTTAAAAATATTTTTTCAAACTTAAATTTAAAAATTATAATTTTATGCATGAACAAACAATTTCATATATATAATAAATAAACGTTAAACTCTTTAGAGCAATAAATATCTTTCACTCAGTTTTTAATATAATATTATCGTTTTTTAATCCTAAATCCAGGATAATATATTTTATTTTTTATATTAAAATATTCTAACAACGAGGAGAAATTTAGTGTGACTATTT
>JAAAKE020122638.1:0-15266 GCA_010014785.2 Anisolabis maritima
GTGACAGGTCAAGGGGCAACGGGTGGACACTGGGGGAGAGGAGGTGCGAGGTTGATGTCAGGAGGGGGGGGGGTAGTGGCAGAGAACTAACATCTTAGGGCTAATGGGGTCCCTTTCCTTGGATTATTAGAGAAAAGACAGAACAGTTGGGTGCATGAGTGAGCAGAAGGGCGGTAAAAAAACCACCAAATTAAACAATTCATTTTATTTAACACGATTTGTGATGGATCACATTAATACAATTGACCATAAAGAGATATTACTAAGTAACGATAATTTGTTTTTTTTTTTTTTTTTGACGAGAACGGGGTTCCGTGAAATGCGAAAGTTTAAAGACCGCTTGACGAGAAAGACAAAATTCTCAAAAATAAATCCTCTATTCTTTTCCATTTGCCCTCTGGGATATTCTACTTTGTCAAGTCGAACCCGGGATCTCCAGCATCAGACTAACATATTTCAGCCGCTTGTTAAACCAGCAAGGCGATTAGTTCTAACGCCCTTCTGCAAGCAGCAGAATCCTTTCAATGACTAAGGTTTCAAATGAATAGGTCTCAAAAACTATTCAATTTTGTCTTATATTTTAAATAGGTAAATAAATAAAAGATATTTGAGAATTTTATCGCTCAGGACGGGAAGCAGACCACTGACCCTTAGAGCTTTACCTGCTCCAAGAGACAGATTCGACATGAGGATTTTATGTCTTTACTGAATTTATAGATACAGGCAGTAATGAGTTTGAGAAGCCCAGCACTAAAAAGATGTTCATTTTTGCTTCTAATTTGAAGGTTGCATCCGCCAGCGGGCATTTAGAGATGGTTTCATTGTTGTTATCGCATGGCGCTCATACCTTCCTAACGACTTTATTAAAAGACTCTCTTTGTTATTCTGGACAAGCTCAACGAGGATGTTATAGGTATTTATTTATTTATTTTATGAACAAGGAGAACAATATTCTCTGATAAATGAACGTTTGTTGTTTGTAGTGCAATTTCGGTAGCAGCAGCTCACGGTCAGAGAGCCATTCTACGCCAACTTCTAAGCCACCCGATGAGTTCTACGTGTCGTGAAGTTTTAAGCCTTGAGGAGATCCTCGCTGAAGGTGCATCGGGTACAGGAGCCCCGAATCCATCCTCCGCCTCCTCGTCTTCTTCTTCTTCAGCGTCACAGACTCATGAGCGCAGGACGCAACGAATTCATGTAATTTCTTCCTCTATTCAAATTTCATTTTGAAACTCGGATGGCAATTCGGCGGGGAGGAGGGGAGAGAATTACAAATCAGGAAGGGAAATGGAAGCGTTTGAACCTTTCTCCCGACAAATGACACCTCTGTTGTTTGTCAGCAACCCTCAATTTCGTTTTAGGAATTAAAAAAATAAAGACTGAACTAATTCATTCAAAAAAGGGGAATAAAATAAAATATTAAATTTATTTTTAAATAAATAAAAAATAATAGGAAAGGCCTTGATCAACGCCACATGCTCTTGAAGAGATTATTTTCAACGGGCGTTTAGCACTCGATTCGTTGACAGAGGTAATTAATAAATTATTTGAGCGGATAAACACTTCTTTTATTTATTTCTTTTTTTCTGTAAAAAATAATTTAGCACTAAGAAACCACAAATTACAGAGATTTATTAAGTTAAGCAAATAATAAGCATAAACCAATTGGGTGTGATATCCAACGAATAATATTTATAAGCTAAATCGAATTAATTCTGTCGGCCGCTCTAGAGGTTGGCACCCCTGTCCTCTCTGTTACATCCATTTGCTTATTATAAAATAATATAAAAAAGATAATTTGATTTGATTTGTTTTTTTTTTTTTTTTTCAAAGGTTTCAAATGATGGGAGCGGAGTGAATAGTAACAATGGCGGCAACGCAAGTGAAACGAGTCAGACATTAAAGTTAAGCAAAGCTCAACTGAAAGCCCTTCAAGAAGCCATGTATCATAGCGCAGAAAATAACCATTTAGGTAAGCTACACAACCCACGATGCCTTCTATTCAGAATTTTAATGTACCTTCCTTCCTTCTAGACATCACATTGGATCTCCGAGGTTTAGGAGTTCCCTGGACGTTGCATTGTTGGATGCACACTTTGGCTACCGCTCATGAACATCGTTTGGATCACGTGATCGATCAACTGCTCCAAGATTTTCTTCAAGTCTGGCCTGATGATTGTAGCGCGCAATTCGTCGATGAATGTCTCCCGTTGCTTTTCAACATTTTCAGGCTAAGTAAAGTAAGTAAGCAACAATCAAGAGAGTGAGTTGGCTTACAAAATGCCCCAGATTACTATTTTATCAGTAGGACATTAAAAATTGACAAAGTAAACTCTTAAAAAAAAAATCTATTGTTATTAATTAGTTTGTCTTTTTCTGGAGGATTTTGACCGTTTCTATTTTGCAGTTCAGAATTTTACCTATTGGTCTATTTTTTCAAATTTGTAGACCCCATCTCATCCCCACCATTACGAAATTAATTAAAAATTCTTGTGCTTTTTTCTACATACAAGTTTATTCGTTGAACGGATTAAAGCAATAGAATTTCAAATTTCTAAATTGAAAACTACAATACGTTATGGCAAAACATGATTTGACTATCAGGAATGAGGTTCCCAGTACACAACGTTTCTCACTGTGTCTCAGGAGGGGACAAAACGTTTATTTAATATTGAAAATTTTATTTAAATACAAAAATATGCATGAAGAGTTGCAAGCTGTGATGGATGAGAGGAGGGGGTAAATGGTTACTCAGAGCAATAATGAAAAGGTTGAGAAATCGTCTATCGGCATACCGCCTTCTACCAAAAGAAATTATTTTTTATTTCCAGAACGAAGGCACCACCCTGCTGCTGGCTGACATCTTCTCCACCTGCTTTGGTTGGGAATCAATAAAAGACATCCGAGACACGGTCCTCGGAGGTGGCGCTCGAATAGATCCCAAATTCGTGAACAATCCTGAATTGTCCGACGTTCAATTTCGAGTGGAAGGGCGATTATTTTACGGGCATAAAATCGTGCTGGTGACCTGGTCGCCACGATTTCGAGCAATGCTCAGCTCTAAGCCGGCCGACGGCAGCCCACCGGTCGTCCATATCAACGACATTCGCTATCACATATTCCAGGTGAGAAAGAGAATTGAAGTTTTTTTAATTTTGATTGATTGATTGATGATTGAATTTGAAATTTTAGTTGGTCATGCAATATCTCTACGACGGGGGATGCGAGGCTCTGCGCGTGGAGAGGTCCGATGTCCTGGAATTAATGGCCGCTGCTAATTTCTTTCAATTGGATGGCCTCTTGCGCTTTTGTGAAGCTCGAGCTGCAGCTATGGTCGACTTGGAGAGTATCGTCACCATGTATATTCATGCCAAGGTGAGATGATCTTGGATCTATCGAGATTTACTATTCAACATCAACGTTTCGGAGAGCAAAAGCCTCTGTGTCTCTGTCATAAATGTTTCAACTCGACGTTTTATCCTCAGTAGTGCAATGGGGATGGGATAATTTTGAGGTAGAAAAAAATAAGCTAGCAAAAGAGTTGGATTATGAACATATCTGTTACCGTTATAATGATATTCCATCCGATAAGTAGTTTTTTCATAACCGATCACTGGAAGTTAGGCTTTTTTAATTGTTTTTAATTGATATTTTAACTAGTTATTATATATATATTACCTTCTAGTTAATGTACTCGTATACTTTAACGTAGTAATAGAAAATAAATAGAAGGAAAATTATAATTTTTGAATTTATAAATAATACAAACAAACAACCAAAATCAGCAAAAACTTCTTATAATGAATATAAAAAAATAAGTACCGATAATTACATAAAGCAGAATATTATTTTCATTTCTTTCTCACACCTTTAACTATTTCTCCTCCGTTTTTGTCATAACAAGTATGCCTTGGTCAAAGAATCAGGCTGCCTTTGATGAAAGTCATATTGTAGAGGACTGATCTTGAAATTTGTGGAATATGCGAAAAAAAGCAACGATCAGGGTCCTGGCGAATTTTTTGGTATCCCGTTATGGCAACGACGGAGAAGAATAAGTTAGATATAGAGAGAGGAATGAAAATAATGTTCTGTGGTTCCAGGTCTCGTGCATTTTTTTAATTTTCAAAATAATTAATAAAGTTAAGGAAAGTTGAGTGATGTGTTGTCACATAGCCAATTTAATCAATATCGTTAGTTGGGATAAATTTAAGCGATAATCACAAAAAAAAAAAAATAAAATAAAATGTGTAAGAGTAAAATAGGCCCGGAACAATTTTTGGAGAATAAAGGTTAATACAAATCAAAGATCATCTAATAAATAATCGATATATGAATTTTAATCAAAATCGTTAGAGCGAATTTTGAGAAAATCAAAAAAAAAAAACTCAAAAAGTACATCAATAAAGTACTAGTACTCTCTAGGCCGATTTTATTGAAAAGCATCGAGGTGCATACGATGAGGATACCTAACTTAAATATAAAATTCCAGGCTCGTAAATTTTTTTTTTGTTTTTGAGAAATCTTGTTCATACATAGACCATTTTTTAGATTCAGGGGACATAAAACCGTGTATTTCTGTTCAAATTTTGACATCAATTTTTTTTTTTTTTTTGAGATCGCAATATTTTCTCACTAAATATTTCATATGTAGGAAAGAGAAAGTAAAAATACATGTCAATATATAATAGCTTAAAAAAATATTCAACTCGATTCGATTCAGAATGGTTCGGTTTTCCGTTCAGAATCATAAATCTACTTTAAAGTGAAGGCAGCTGATATTCTATAAAATAGCTAGAGAAGTGTAGAATACTTTAACAATCACTTTTAGATATTTCATAAAATAATTAGTTATCGATTATTATACGCACTAACTATACAATATCCATTTATTTTTATGTAATGATTATGTCGAGTATTATGTTGACTATTATAAATGTATTTATATACCATCCCTCTCAAAAGTAATTGGAAAACCTGTCATCTTAATTGATAATTAGGAGACCTATATAGAATTCAAAATCATCAATGTTTTACCTATTATTAAAACTATTATTTTCGGATTTCAGGTAGGTCTTAATCCATTAAGACAAAAACAATTACTTTTGAGAGGGGATAGTAAGTGGTTTAAAGCATGGGCGATATAACAAGGGGGGGAGCAAAAAAAAAATTGTACCTCTTGGGGAAACGATGCAAATGTGAGGAGGCATATCGACACATCGAGATCGAGAAAGCCCTGCTGCCTTGAAGAAATTTAATTGCTTTGTTCGATTTCAAACTTTTCTTTCGTTATTCAAAGAAGAAATCTTGTTTGTTTGTTACAGGTGTATAACGCAAACGAACTACTCGAATATTGCCAAGGGTTCCTTTTGCAAAACATGGTTGCTCTCTTAACCTACGATGACTCGGTGAAACGGTTGCTCTTCGGCAAAAAGCTGCACAGTCACGACGTCCTCGCTGGCCTTCTTCTCACTCTTCAAGCTCGAATTCGAGCGAGGAATTTACAAACACCTCCGAGAGCAGCTGTCCCCCCCTCCTCCTCTGTTCCTGTCGCTGTACCTGTTTCTGTCCCATCAGCCAAATGCTAAACGCTCTTTGCAACCAAGCCACTCTCTCTCTTTTCAAAAGAAATTATTTTATCCTTTTTCTAATATTCTTTTACCGTTGATTGTTTTTATACATTTTAATTATTTCTCCACTACCTCTTCCCCTCCGAAAATTTATCTGGATATTCCGTTCATTTTTTCCTTTCTAAATTAGTTTTTCTTTGGAAAAATGTACAAATTAAACAGAAAATGCGTCGTAAAAAAAATTAATTGGACTTGAAAAAATTACATGAGCTCGAAAAAAAAATTTCAGCGAGTGCAGAGGTCTAAGCTTTATCCCTATATTAGCGTTAAAAAATTGGGAGTGACATATTATAAAATTGCACAAAAATATTCCTCTTGAATAATAACAACAACAACAACAAACTCCTTTTATAATTAATTATAAAAACATGCTAAAAGAGAAAGAGGAGAAAAATTAAGTGAACATAAAGGGAATCGAAGCAAAAAGAGGAAAAATAAAATGTCGGGGACTTATTTTGAATGGCTTTATTGGTAACGCTAAATAATAAAAGTTTTCTGGAAGAGAAAGAGAGAGACTGGTTTATAATTAGTCACTTACTTCTAAATTTTTACAAGACTTATCCGATCCTCTTCTATATTTATATATACATATGTAACATAGCTTTCTTTTTTTTAACAATTTGACGAAATTATTCATTTAGACGATTGTACATAAAAAAAACTCATCATCTTCATTAATTATTTGTATATATATATTTTTTTAATAATTCAATTCATCTTCTCTTTTCTTTCTTTCTTTCCATTCGGTTATCGGTTTGCACTAAAAAGAAAAAAGCTCTATTAACAATCGTTTTTTTTTTTTTTTATTATTTGATATATATTTTATTTTTTTGACAAATTGTTTTAACAAAAAAATATTTTATTTATTTTTGTTTGTTTTATTTAATTTTTTTGGGATTTGCTCAATTGTATTTATAATAATTAAAATAAACACTTTCAAGTATAGCTGCTATCTTGAATTAATCTTTTTTTATAAGGAGATAAAAAATAAATCGTTTTTTTTTTTTTATAAATTTTTTTTTTTTTTTTTGTTTCTTGAGAGAAAAGCCCTCCTCTGCTTTCTTGAATCCTTGCAATTTTGCGTTCTGCCCCTTTTGACGGTCTACTACAAAAAAAAATATGAAGAATATTAACTGGAAGATGGACTCAGTCAAGAAAATTAATTAAAACTAATCGTGTCCTTCAAAGCAACAATGGAATGTGTGAATAATAATAAGTTTACTAATTGTTGGAATCTTTTCTTCCCTATTTCTTTTTCCCCTGAATGCTCCATAGTCGCGACGAGAAGGAAAACATCACTAGCTGGCAAATATACAAATTTTTCTTTCTTTTGCTTAGAAATAATTTTTTTTTCTGGGAGAAATATTTTTGTTGTTATCGTATTTTATACGGGCAGAATAGGCTAAGGCTCCTATTTTTTAATTAATTCTAAGTATTCTATTAATTTCCTAGTTTTGGAAATTTGCCTAAATAAGGATTAAAGTATAAATTATTATTTATTTATACAAATTGAATATTCTTTTATTAACAAGTTTCAGATTAAAATCCAACTAATCTTAATATTTTAATAATTATTAAATATAAATATTAATATTTATAAGGAGTTAAAGAATTAATTTTCCTTTTTTCAGTCCAAAAAAAAAAAAAATAATTTAAATAACAATAATTTTTAACGTATTATACTATATTTATTCTTTAAACTAGATGGGGATTCGTTCTTTACCACACAACAAAGGGGAGATCATCATTTGATTTTTTTATTTCTTCAATTTTACTTATCTGTAATAATTGAACTAGAAAATTTCATAAATATAGGCCGGACGCCGAATTAAATGTCTATTTTGAAGCTGTAGAAACATTTCTGTTATTCATATATATATATATGTATAAGAATTAGTATAATGAATAAAAGAAATCTTTTTTTCTTATACATATATATAATAATCAAAATAAACATTTAACTCGGCCTATCTTTCTTAAAATTTCTAATTCAATTATTACAGATAAGTAAAATTGAAGAAATAGAAAATCAACTGATGAACTCTTGGTCTAATATATATATATATATATATATATATATGTTACCCTGAATTAGTATATATATATCTTATCTCCCTCAAAAGCAAATGAACAACTTGTATCTTGTTTCGCCTTAATGAATAATTAGGAGAGCTACATGAAATTCAAAGTCATCTAATTTCGTAATGTTTTTACTTATTATTAAATTTAAATTTAATTTCATGTAGCTCTTCTAGTTATCCATTAAGAAGAAACAAAATATATAATTTGTCCAATTACTTGTGATAGTATCTAAAATTGCAGACAATAGAACTCAATAGAAACAGCAAATTTTTGAAAACATTTAAACAATTATCTTCTTTACATTAATTTTCCTATTTAATGATTCACAAAGATTAATTAAAGAGAATTTTAGGTTTTAGAAAAATCCTTAAAATGTTGAAATTCTATAAATTTTCGAATATCTTAATTCGAGACCAAAATTTGGGCCTAAAAGGTTTATTTAGTTTTTTTTAGATTTGCTATTTTGTTCTGACAGACTGACTGATCATTGTCTAAAAATGTTTTTTTTATATTTTAATTTCCATTAAAAATTCAATTTGGAATTTTGACGATATCTTGCCTTATTTTATAAAATAGTTTCATAATTATATGAGAATTTTTATTAGTTAACACCAAAAAAGTTAAATAAAGCAATTTCCAAATTAAAAATTTTAATTCTTTTATTACTTATTTATTCCCTATTTCCGATACATTATAATGCTACAGTGAAATAAATAAAAATTGGCCTATTTCAAAAGAAAATGCAGAGAATTTTGCTAATTTCAAAATAAAATCATTAAATGTCAAATCACCCTTTTGACATTTGAAATTTAAAAAATAAACATTTAATGTTTTATAGCCATTTCTATTAAATATCTTTAAAAGAATGAAGCTAATTAAATAAAATTAATTGATTTTATATATAATTAAATTAAGAAAAAAAGAATTTTATTGGACGTGCATTACTAACCTTGACTGACTTTATTATGACAATAGGTAATACTATTTCTAATAGTTTATTTATCATTTATTGAAATTAATAAAATAAAAAGAATGAAATAATAATTAAGATTTACTCACCAAATTTTATATATCTGATCATCACAAAATCAAAAGAAAGTGTGCAAACCATAGACATGTCAAATGGAATTCAAATCCAATGAAGATTGAATCAGTGCAAGGTTTGAAAGAAAATTTTAAAAATAAAAAATAAAATATTTATCAAGAAAATAAAATAGAAAATTATTTATTCCTTAAATTATTAAAGATTTAAATTTTATAAAATAAAAATTTTTTAAGCGCCTAATTCAAAATGAGATGGAATATACATTTAATATAAAAAGCAGAGAAAATTTTAAAAAAAAAGCAATTTTTTTACTTGGGAGTTATTAATTAAATTGAAATTTAAGTTAAGAATTAATATATTTCTATTTTATCTTTCAAACCTTGCCCTGTTTCAATCTTTATTGGAGGTCTTTGAGTACTTCTTTCTAATATTATTTTAATTAAACATAAATTGATTTAAAATTTACCTTTATTATTTTGAACACTAAATCAGGGGATTCCATGACCTGAAGGAGCTCGGCAGTCAAGTATTTTTTAACACAAACACTAATAAATAAAGTGGAGTCTAAATGATCTCAGATCCGAAAGACAAAAAACTGTATGCCGTATTAAGTAAGAAGAGAAGGGCTTTTAGTTGCTGGTGCCCCACAAAATAATCCAAAACTCATTCATTAACACGAACGATATTTCATATTCTGGATAACTCTTTTCAAGTTAATCAGAGGAGGAGAATATTTCGGCTAATTGAAGGAAATTATAAGTTTGCGTATCTCTTTTTTCACTATACATAATTGGCAGTGACTAGCTTGGCTTAAGGGCCCCTCATTAAAACATTTGGCCCCTACTCTACTGAAAGCCAAACCAAGAAGATAATACGCATAAAAAATTTTATTTCTAATGCTTTTTTTTTTCTAAAATAAAAAATTTATTTAAAAAATCCGAAATTAATTTTTTTTTTAAATTATTTTGGAATTTTGTTCCTGAAAAGAGAGGAATGAAAGTTATGACAATGACATAAAGCCCCCCCCCCCTCCCCCCTTGATATCATCTTCAGTATTATTAGATGGTTTGGAGAGAAAACTCCAGAAATTCTTTTCCACAGCTACTTAATTTAGATATTTCAAACGATATAACGTCGTTCATCCTCAATACATTTAATTTAAATTATGTGTGGAAAATGGGCTATAGATGCGAAATCAAATTTAACTCAAAACGTCTCGAGGTGAATGTAGTATTGTTTCTCGATAAAAATAACGTGGCAGAGACTCCACTTCTGTGTAACTCGCAAGAGTTCTGGATTGCAAGGATGAATTATGGAAAGAAAGAAGGAGCGAAGCTTGCCTTGGAAGATTCGTCCATTCGAAACGAATCCCCGGGTCTTGAAGGAGAAAGAGAGGCAGCAAAAAAATTAACTCATCTCCTCAAGATGACGAATCACTCAATCTAGAATGGTGAAAAAATTAAATACGATTACATATTTATTATATATATATACATTTTTAGTAATATAAAAAAGTAAACTTTTTATTATTACATATATAAATATAAAATCATGCGATTTTTTTTTTTTTGTAAAAAAAATGAATTCATATACGTAACTATATTTGTTAGGAACATAGAAACTAATCATTTATTATAGGCCTATATATGTGAAGATTAATAATAAAAAAATGGAATTTTTTAAGTAGCATATAAAGAGATTCTAATTTAAAATAATCTTTTCTAACTTCTAAATAAAATAATCTCTATTAGCGTATAGACACATGATCATTTTGATAATAATCAGAGAATGCATATACGACTTCTAATTTAGAGGACCTCATTCTTCTTTTTTGTTCATCTCATAGCAATATGAGAAGCGACAATCTTAGAATTATAAAATATATATATATAACATTTAGTGTAAAAATTTCGTTTTTTTTTTTTTTCATAAATACAAAATTAATTTGTGAAAATGGAAGATGATTTTAATAAAAAAATTTTATAATAGATATTCTTAGACAAAGACACAGAATTTTACAAAAATTGAACTTGGATAACTCGAAAGGAAATGCGAAGGATCTTCTCTTTACTCGACCAGTTCTCATTCCTCTTTAGACTCGACTGATCCAAATTGAAGGGAATAATCAGAGTTCTCCCCAGGAGCGTTGAAATGAATATGTCTAAAATAGGAATTTTAAGGGAAGGGATGGGGACATAAAAATGGGGAAGAATGAATTTTTTGTCTTTATCATTCTCTCGGACACAGGAAATGCTACTCTGTCTACTTCATTCAGTCCAATCTACTCTTTTTCAAATTGAAATTACTCATAAGGCGGGCCTTGCAAAAAGGGCCTGGGAAGACCTCGAAAATTTATCTTATAACATAGAACCTCCCCTCGGGGGGAGGTTCGGGAAGTTTTAACAAACAAAACAATAATTGTCGGCTAGTTTCGTAGTGATCAAGAGGAGTAAGCATGCTATGGTATTGTTTTGCAAACATAGGAACAGAAAGACTTCTTTCTATTGACTTGTTGAAGAAGATTCTTATTCAGGTTATATATATATATAAGCGACCGAACGTGAATAAGGATTTTCTGAGGTTGAGGATGATCTCAACAATCAACCCGTGAAAGCATCATTCCACATATATATATATGTATATGAATATACTTTCAAAATACTCCCTGAAAAGACGGGAGAAATTAAATGAAAAAATTTTATTCAATTATCATCAGAACGTGCCTTTCTTTCTCTTAACCTCCTCAGGACAACTAAATATATTTCTTGACATCTAAATGTCCCTTTTTTTATTTTCTCCTGTCTTTCCAGAAATTAAATAAGACAAGCCACACCTCGTATTTTTCAAAATACTTGCTCAACTGCCTCATTTAGCTACACTCTTTTATTTCGTGTGAATAAAGAAAAAAATAAAATATAAAATAACATATATATATAAGGCAGTGCTAAAATAATAATAATTCTCTTAAACATTTAACATAAAATATTTGGCATTATATACGCATGAGTTTTTAAGCTTTATTGACAAAAATATATTTAAAAAAAAAAATGCTTAAGAACTTTTTTTTAAAAATTAAGTTCTCTAATTACATTAAAGTATTTTGAAGAAGAAAAGTTGTGTAGAATCAACATGAGCTCTAAAAAGAAAACGAATTTTTGTATAAAAAGCATCAATCATCTTTGGTAAAATTTTTGATTGAATTTTTAGTGGATGAATAGATAATTGGCCAGGATAAATATAAAGATGCAGTATCCTAAAGCAAGTCTTGTCGTTACTATGTCACAAGTTCAAAGATGTCAGCAATGACATTGTTTAAAAATATATAAACAAATGAATAACTGAGGATGCTGCATCTTTATATTTATTCTGGTCAACGATTTCGCTATATAGGCCCTACATTAGGAACTGAGAGGAGAAACGCCATCTCAAGATTTTATATTGCAGCAAATTTTTTTCCTAACAGCTAACAGAGTCAGAAATTTTGGAGAAATTCTCCCAGCACCTACTCCCTGGAAAGAGGCCTTTTCAATCATAAAAAATATTATTCAAACAGATTGAACAAATAACTAGTCCTACTCTTCACTAACCAAGGGACACTCTTTGTATATATTAAAATCAATTCCATCACCTCCTTGGATCAAATCTACCGAAAATTTAAATAGAAAGGAAATAATAACCTTAAGGATCAACCATACAAGACGCCGATTTTCCTTCTGAACATTTATTAATGAGGTGTCCCCTCTACAAACAATCCAGCCCCTCCTTCTCTAAAAAATTCCCCAGAACTAATCGTTAAAGTCACTCTACAATTCCCATATTCTCATTTAACTCCTCTCAACAATATATTCAAAGTGGATCCGAAGCAAACTTTATTTTTATATAAATATTTTATATTTACGTTTTCTTATTTATTTGCTTTTATTGTATAATATTGTTATTTTATTATGTTATTGTATTAATTTATTCTGAAAATTTAGTTTATTATGAACTTTTACATTTTACTGATTTTCTTTTCTTTTCTATTATTGTATTTTTGTATATTAATTTATTTTTTATAATATATTCTAAATGTACATGAGATGGCCTCGTAGCCGACCATAAAATAATAAAAAAAATTTTTTTCCCTTCTAATGTCCCTGCCAGAAAAAGCCATCGGAATTTCATCCCAAGCCGCAAGGGCTAGAATTAGAGAGTTGATCAAAATTCTTCGACACTCAAGACCGCTTTTCAAAAGACAGGCTTCAGGATCATAGTCTCGCCTCCCAGCTCCACCCCAGCTATAAGCTATAAGTAAAACGTTCTACCAAAAGATTCAATCATACGGAGTAGTGGAGGAGTTTCCAAACGTTTTTCGTTTCAGAATTTTTCTTTCGGAGTCCAAAGTCAGTCTGTGTTTCTCTCTATCCCCGTTGCAATGCTTATTTAGCATAATAAGGATTAGATTCTTTTCAAATTCACAAACAATTTAATAATCTGCGATATCCTTGTGGCTGGAGAATTGTCGTGAATGAAGGAAGGGCGCTCTATCCATGCTTTTTTTGTGTCGTTGATAATTTCACATGTATAGTTCTCGCCAGCCGACTTTGAAGATGGTCTGGATTGAGGGCTAAAACGTTAAGTGAATAAAATAAAATTGACTCCACCATATTGATCACATGTGAATAGAACGTGGATTTTCTGGAATCGAAATGGATATTTTGGAACTTGTGCCGGCGCATTGAAAATTGCACTGGGATAATATTCGAGGATTAACACAGCCATGAAATGAATCGCAATTTCGCTGTGATTTGAATTAAGCAGATTTGATCCTTGAGAGCCTATATAAGCCACTTAAGCGCACAATTTGAGAATCTCTGATAGAGTATGTATTTTCATTTTACATTTCACAAGTGGGTACAAAAATAAAAGCAAAAACAAAACTTTGCTAAAGATGATTGATATACAGGAGATAGATATATACAAAATAGAAATAGTTTGTTTTAATAAGTAATAAAATAAAAAAAAAAAAATTCAACTTTGATTGATATATCATCAAAAGATTGAAAATTTTAAGTAAAATATTAATCTCAATATGAAAATAAAAAAAAAAAAAAAAAACTCTTCTCCTTCTTAATCCTACCATTTTAAGAGAGAGAGCTTATAAATACGATTGATATATATATATATATATATATATTTAAATGCAAAACATCTTTAAGAATTGAAAATTGCACTGGGATAATATTCGAGAATTAACACAGCCATAAAATGAATCGCTGGGCTAGCAACAAATTTTTTGCTGGTGGCCCAGGGATTTGAATTAAGCAGATTTGATCCTTCAGAGCAATTCGTTGTCATGAAAAGGAAAATTTAAATCCTGAATGGAACTTTGGAATTTATATATCACAAATAACTTAATTAATAATTAAATAAAAGATGAGAAGAAATAAACAATAAAAGCCCCCACCCCGGGATCGAGAGGTTAGTGATATTAATTTTGTCTCAAAAGCCAAGAGAAATGGGTTTGAATTCTAAAATTTATTTAAATCAATGGGTATACCATAAATAATTTAATAAAAATGTTTAAAGTCTATATGGACGAATATACTTTCTCGTATACATATATATAGGGAATTTAGTTTTATTAAATTATTTCTGTCTTTATTTGATTCGTTTCGTTGAATTCATATTTGAGTTATCAGCAGAAAAAAAAAACGTTTCAGGTAAAGTTCCACATCCGTTTGCCAGAAATACCCCAAAAGTTGAAAAAGATCTACGATTTTACTAAAATACATGTATGTAAAATTTGATCTACATTAACGAACAAAGAAACGAGATAATTCTCAAAATGGTATTTTCTGGCTCAGGGAGGTCCAAAATGTCAAAGATCGAATTTTTGGATGATTACAATACTTTCCCTACACTAAGTATTCGAGAAAATAAAAATAATCGTAAGTGACGTTCCTGAATACCAAGAATTAAGATTCTCAAAGAGATTTTAGTTTGACCTTCTTTGTTCATTAAATAAAGATATGACTATCTTAAGTGAGAGGAAATTGTTTGCAACAAAAGCTCCCATATTCCAACACCCACTCCGCCCTCCCCCCCCCCCCCCCCCCACCCTCATTCCCACAATGATCCTTTTTCCCATTATCCCCAAATATAAAATTAAAATCACGTCCTGAGCAGAGCAGAGATAGAGGATAATATAAAAATTTATAATAAAAGAGCGAATTTTATAATGAGAAATAGGAGATATTACCGGATTGTGCGATTTAGAAAATCGGAGAAACATAACTCCAGGCTTTTTTCGGGCACCACTCAAATCACTATATTTTGCTCCAGTTAAAGGTATTAAAATATTTGGAGAGGCGGGGGACATAAAACAAATTACACTTTCCGGATCAATGGGGGGGGGGGGGGGGGGAGGAAAAAAAATTTTCCCTATTACTTTAAATAGGCTTTTTTTTTTAAAAAAAAAATTTTTTTTTATTTTTTTATTTTTTTTATTTATTGAGGATTGGTTTCCTAGC
>JAAAKE020122649.1:0-15265 GCA_010014785.2 Anisolabis maritima
GGTTCGGATCCCAGGCAGTTCGATGAAAATTTATTTAAATCAAATTGGATACCAATTGATTTAAATAAATATGTCTGAATAATTAGTTTCGTAAAAAAACACTTATATATCGTTTAATGTCTATATGGCCTCAGATGCCGAAAAGACAAAAAAAAACAATTAAACGCACTAAGTAAGATATTGCTGTATTTTTATTTTCTCTTACCTCTATCTGAAATATATTGCGATCGCAAAAAAAAATCGATGTGGAGATTTCAACGCAAATTCAATACATGAGTCAAAAAAAAAATGGTCTGTCTCTCTGTGAACAAGATTTTTCAAGAGTGAAAAAACTGAAATTTTATATTCAAGCTAAGTCGAATGGATCTCGAAACTTTTTAATAAAATTGGCCAACGGGTACTAGTACTTTACTAATGTACTTTTTTAGTTTTTTTGATTTTCTCACAATGAAAAAAATGGGCCTCACAAAATGGTCGGTCTCTGTTGTGTGTGTGTTAACAATATTTTCAAAAACGAAGAGGCGGAAATTTTATATTCAAACTAGATAGCCTTCCAATGGCTTTCGACTGCTGTTTGATTTGTTTAATAATTGGATTTCAATTTAAATAACATTGCAAAAAATAAAATAAAATTTTTTTCTATAGCGGATTTTTTAATTTATTTAAATGTGACAGCAAAGGTGACTGAAAACATTTCTCAAAAAAAAAAATAATAGATAATATTGACAACCTTTCTTCAATAAATTTTTTTCTTTTTTTTTGTGTGGGCTTATTAAGAGTTAGATACCTCTTCCTTCACCTTGCTTTTCCAATGTTCCTGATTAAAAGCAACAGGTCTCCTACACTCGCATATTAATGATACGGTTAATAAAAGAGAAGAAAAATGCTTTTTATCTTTTCTTTCTATATAATCAGGTCTAAAATATGAATTTTTTAATCGATAATATGTTTATATCTGTTACGCCCAATTTGTATAATTTCATGAATCCCAATTTTTTGCCAAATTTGCAAGGCCAGAATCGAATAGTTGTTTTAATATTTTTAAATAACCAATTTATAATTTCCCGAAAAGTGCGTGATTCGACTCGGGTAAATGCCTGCAGCATGTTTAACTATATTTGTTGAATATTTTCTCCCATGATTTTTTTTTTCATTTTAAGCCTTTTTTCGGCTGCCGAGACCATAAATTGTACAATTACAAAATCGATTTATTCTCTCACTATATATATGATATATACGAAAGAAAAAGTAAAAAAGATCATAAACATAATAGAAATAAATATAAATAAACACACGTCTAAAAATAACTAATTAACAAGATTATTTGTTTGGACCATTTAACACAAATAGTTCATATTTGTTTACTTTTTTCAAATTTATTTACATAGTAAAGAATTTCACTGGAATTCATAATTTCTTTTTGTTGAAATCAAATATTAATATTTTAAATCTGTGGACATTTCATAGAAAAATCCAACGAAAACAATTTAAAATGAAAAATGTGACAGACACATATTGTATGATGAAATAGAGATGTTTTATTTCCCTCCCTTGGCTTTCGTTTTTTTAATTTGCAATAGATGCCGATATTCATTTGCATTTGTAGTTATGCATGCATATACATACCGTTTAAAGAGTGATTTATTCCCGATAAATTTCAAAATACCAATTCAAGGAATTAATAAATCTTTAAAACAGAATTAAACAAGTGGGAAAATATAACAAGTATTAATATTTCGATTTCCTATATTCTTTTTGATTTGGTAGCCTTTAAGTAATGATATTAAATACAAACGAGCCCTGTCCCTTGGTGCAGAGCTAGAGGTCTTGCCTTTCGTACCAAAGGTCAGTAGTTCGCTTCCCGTCCTGAGCGACAAAAATTTATTTAAATTACATTGGCTACCAATTAATTTAATTAAATAATGACGGAGTTTAAATGGCCTCAGATGCTTAAAAAAAAAATACAGTATTTTTTTTTTGTCTTTTCGGCATTCTCTCAGATCATATAGGCATTAAACAATATAAATAATATTTATTTACGATACAATGATCCAGGCCTATTTATTTACATTTATTATTATAAATTAATTTAAATAAATTTTCATTGACTACCTGGGATCCGAAACCACACCCCTTGGCTTTTTAAAGTTATCAATATTGATATGTCAGTATCTTTAATCTCTCGGTCACGGGGGCGGGGGAATAAACGAGTATTAAAACAATAACAAATGAAAATGTTATCGTATAACAACAGTAAATCCGTGGTTACTCCACAAATTCTACATATATCCTTGAGCAGAATCTAATAATCAGGGTGTTCATGGAGGGGCTCAGGAGAATCGGCAGATTCTGCCACAGTCAAAAGATTGCAAAAATCAGCCCAAAAATTCAATAAAACCAAGGAAAAAAACAGAAAAATAATAAACTTAAATATTTTCTAATAAGAACCACTTGCAAAAAAAAAAAAGGAAAAAGAAATTCTAAAAACCATAAAAGAAAAAAATTGAGAGTGGCCTTCCCTCCACTTTTTTGTATTGTGTTTCCACGATTAGAAAAACGTTTCAGCTAAAGTACCACTTCCGGTTACCGGATATAGCTCAACAGTGGATAGAGATCTATGATTTTTCTGTAATGTACTTATGTAAAATTTGGTTGATCTACATTAAAGCGTGTTCGAATTATCGTGTTAGCACAGACACACAGCCATAATTGGGAAAATCGTAATTTGGACTCAGGAAGGTCTAAACCTCAAGAACAATCGAATTTTTGGACGATTACAATACTTTGCCTATACTATGTATACGAGAAAGTAAAAATTTTATTTAGGACTCCCCCACCTAAACAAAAGTGTTAGCTACGCTTCTGATTCTTTATAATTATTCTTTTTGACCATTATTTTTATTTTCATTAAATTTTGCGGTTGAATTGATTTAAGATTGGATTGCAATTAAAAAGGTAATAAATATCATTTGGGATGCTGTCTAATAATATACATTTTGGACTAGACAATCCAATGTCGATAGATATGGAAAATTGAACTAAAATCAGTCGGAGTTGAGAGTAAATATCTCGTGTTTTCCTGTTACTTTCGCATCTGATGGGTTAAGTAACAATTTAAAACAATTTAAACAAAATGCCGTTATATGATTTCTCTTTAAAGAAGGGAAATCTGAGAGGAAAATAAAGGTTGTGACAAATAAAAAAAAGTAACAAGAACAAAATAAATCTTTCCCACTTGATTCTGAAAAACATGGTTTTATAATGAGTGTGTGTCTTTATGATTTTTTATTAAAAAAATAATTGCCCAAACGGCCTTTGACTAATTGTAGACTTTGACAAACGGCCAAAATGAATATAACATTTTTTTTCTTGTGGATATTGCCAACACAAATATTTTTTAATTTTTTAATCTTGTGGCAGAGATCATGGAAATCGTCTGTGAAGAAATATCTTAAAGGTAAAGTTTCCCTTTCCCAAAAAATATATTTTCTCTGCCCCTCTCTTACCCATCTACAAAAAGTTTTCAATTTTACTAACTCTTACCTAGATATGAAATATATAGTGAGAAAGTATTGCAATCGCAAAAAACAAAATCGATGTTGAGATTTCAACGGAATATAAGTTTTCAAATTCCCTAAGTCTTATAAAAATGGGTCTCACAAAATGGTCTGTCTGTCTGTGAACAAGATTTTTCAAAAACGAAAAACCTGAAATTTTATATTCAAGCTAGGTCGCATGAATCATGAAACTTTTCAATAAAACTTCAACAGGAACTTTTATTTTACTAATGTACTTTTTTAGTTTTTTTCAATTTACTAAAAATTCGATCTAACGATTGTGATTAAAATTCATATATCAAATATTTATTAGATCATCTTTGAAATGTATTAAACCTTATCCGTCCCAAAATTGTCTGAGTATATTAATTACATCAATAATTGTGAATTCAGTTTATAAAAAAATTTACTTGAATTTAAATTTTTACTTTGCCATATCTCAAAACTATAATAAATGAAGTTAGAACAATTCCATTCACTCACAGAAAATTACAAATATAATAGCAAAAGTTATAGCCCCCAAAATATAAGATTAATTTTTTAAGAAACTAAATAGAAAGTAGGAAAGAATATTTGAATTATAGGCTGTGTATTACTGTCGTTATAAAAATTAAAATAGAGATATAATTAAAATAGAGATACATTTTCGATAGTAAAAAAAAATTATAAATAATCATTTACCCCAATCATCTTGAATATAAATAAAGCAATGAGATCTTCTCTGATCATATTAAGGGCAAATTTTTCTATTGTCTTTTTGAGGTGATATAACTAAATGAGCTCTATTCCGTGGGGATCTGCCTTAATTTGAAAATTTTCTAACATGGTGAAAATTTATAGCGTTGAAATAATATAAAAGCTATAAATAAGGAAATTAATAAACTCATCCAATGTGAATAATTAAAATCATCATATCCAAACCCACTCGTATGTATATATATATATACAACTATAACAAAAGATTAAATGAATGAAAATATCTTATCTTCCTTTTTTAATTATTCGTCGATCTAATTAATCTAATGGAAATCAGCTCTCAAGTCTTATCAAAGGCTAATTTTTTTCTTTCTTTTTTTTTTCATTTATCCTAAAACATCAATCAAATTATTATATTCAATGAAATACTACTATCCGACTTTCCAATTAAAAAAATGTCATCTGACAATTTCCCTGTAATTTTTGGTAACTAGCAACCACCATGGATAATTTGGAATATTCAAAGAATTTATAGGCTAAATATAATTGAAATTACAATTACACTTGTAGTATGCGAAAAAGATTGGTATCATACACTAGCAAATTGATGATTTAATTATTTAAAATTTTATTTTAACGCCTTCCGACATTCTAGGCCATTTAGACTTGATAAATTAGGTAAATAAAAAATAAAAATAAAATATATCAGATATAAACGCGCTTGTTGTGCGGAGAATAAATCGTAAATCGTACAGACGATTTTGGTTACCGTTTGTGGAGTTGAAATCGGGCTCAGGCCTCTCGAAGGCCGACCCTAGTATCTCATTCTTGCCTTTCGGAGATAAATTTATTTATTTAAGACCTGCTTAGAGGCACAAGTCCTCGGTGGCTAGGTCCAATCAAACACAAATACAAATTTATAAAACAACAAACAATTAACAAAACAAATACAAAAAAATATATATATATATAAAAAAGAAATGTATGCTCATTAACAAATAACATGTTCATACATTTCCGAAACATTGCGTGTAATAACACGTGACCAGGAGAACACGACGTATTAGCCATCCCAACATTCGCCTTAAGCTGTTAAGGAAAACCTAGTCAAAACTTTAACAAGAGTTGTAGTATTTTACTGATTTTAGTTTTTTTGAATGGTCTCAAAATTCCATTTGATTATAATTCATATATCAACTCTTTTTTAGATGAACTTTGAAATGTACTCAGGGATGAACATTCACAAATATACACATACGCATAAGATTTTCTTGGGGTCCTTTGAAATGAAACAAAGATATTTTTAAAAATTGGGAGGTTTAATTTTTTATGATGCTTTCTTCTTTCTATTTTATATAATAATGCGGGGAAGTAATTTCTTAAATAAAGTAATTAAAATTATTAAATGAGTGCAATCACTATTAAGGAAACTTTGTATAGTTTAGGTTTTTCAGTTTTTAAATGATCAAAAATTTTATTTAAATTATATTTTTTGTCTTTCTGATCAGAGGTTATTTAGACATATACGATAAATTCTATAATTTTACGATATCCCTTATTTGTTTTTTATTTAATTGGTAGTTAATTAATTTATATATATATATTATTAAATATTACTCTTGCCACATAACGAGCTACTGACCCTTAGATCAAGAAGCAAGAGCTTTACCAGTGATCTAAAAGACAAGGGTTTATTTATAAATTCTTTGGATAAATCAATCAATCAATTAATTAATTAATTAATTAGTGAATTAAAAATTAATAAATTGAACCCAACTCTCTTAAGTTCATTTATGTAACTTTGATGATGAATGATGCCTGTGTACGTGTGGATTTGTGAATTTATAATAATAAAGGAAGTAATGAAATTGCAACAAAATAGATGTCGAGACTATTTAAATACTCTTCTATTTTAATATTCCCTTTTCAGAGAAATTTTACATTAATATCCTTTGAGCATGAATGTGTGCTTGTAATGTGATTTCGCAGACAATATTTGTGATTTGTAATGCTTGTGAAACTTATAGAGGCACAATCTCTACCGAAATGTTATACTCAAAAGAATGGAATAAAATCACTCCACTGGCTGCTGAACTTTAATTTCATTCCCAATTAATACCATTTAGCCATCAACTAATATTTAAATATAAAGCATTTATATATAGAGTATACACGTATGGATATGTATGCAGCCCTAGGCCTAAATAAGATTTAGAATACTTTAAAAAATGTCTTTCTAATTCAAGTAAAATATTCATTTATTTTGAATATTATTCTTTAGTTTTTTGTAATATATTATATCACCCATCGTGAGAGAAGTTAATAATTAAGATCAAAATGATCTAACGACACAATATTAGTATAGAGCAGTGGAGATGAATTCATATACATAGTATATATGACCTCAAACCGGGGGGGTGGGAGGGGGGGATAAAAATAGTTTAAATTCAGACCATTTGATTTACTTCTGTGTTACACTCAGGAATACTTTCATAAGAAAGGGAATGGAAAGGGAGTTTTTGAGAAACTAGGCATAATCTAAAGTCTAGCTTCTGAATGAAGTCTGATATTTACTCAACGCAAATTCTTCCAATTACATTTTCATTGTTTGAACTTTATATAGCATGTCTAAGATTTATCAGAAAACCTGAGAGAGAGTTAATTAAAGTTAGGTTAATTAAAATTAAGTGTCAAGAGTTTAGGCCTTATACAAACGAATGAACCTACAAACTATTCTAAACAAGTTATGTTTAATTTTACTATTTTTATATATTCAGAAGAAAATTCAAAAAGTATCTATAATAATAATTTTCAGGGCCATTTTATTGGGGAGCGATACAAAATATCTTTTAAATTACCGTATAAATTATGATTTTATATATAGTAAAAATCAGCAAACTTAGTTGTTATTTGGGGCGAGGGGCAACTGCTCTTCTAGATTTACTCCTTGCGGGATCGGCACAAGAGAAAAAATGCGACCGAGAAGAGGGGCAATCCGGCGAGTCGCTGACGGTGGAGGGAACATAGGGGGTTCAGAATAATGCCAGAATTAGCTCAGGTAACTCGTCATTATCATCCACTTACTCCCCCTGGATTTATCTAATAAATACTATTCTATAGAAACTTGGATTTGAAAAGTTAATTGTTCTTAATAAAGATTAAAAATTGTTGATTCAATTTATTAAAATACTTTTTCTTGTTGACTATAAAAATGGAGTGTATTTTAAAAGCTGTTTTAAATCATATTTTTATTTATTTCTCTTTAAAAGAGGAAAAAGGCATTAACTTGTTTTATTATTCAAAGAATAAGTGCAGGTATGGGAGTTTTATGAAGAAAGAAATCCATATGCCAAGTCAAGGTGAGATCTAAAATTAGAAAAAAAAGATTTCTTAATTATTTTTCAAATTATCTTTTTCTTCTGTGTACTAGATATTAATAATTATTGCATATTTATCTCGATTCATTAACTTAAACAGACATCATCAGGCTTAAATTCGTTATGAATCGTTATACTTTATTATCTATGACACTCATAAAAGCTTTTATATAAAATTTAACTTAACATCTTATAAACAGAAGTCCTAAATTATAATATCCTTCAGACCAACATTAGATATCTATCGCTTTTGCAAATCGATATTCATAAAATTTTTTGAAATGTATTAGAGAAAAAATATAATTAAAATTTTGATTGATCCCGGATATGAACCATGCACTAGATGTTCTTGCGTAGGCACGTGTAAATGATTATAGGGGCTAACTAAGTAGATTAGTTTAGTGCTGTAAAGTTTAGGTTGCCTCGATTTCTTTCGGTTTGGTACTAATCTGATCTATTTGATTTAAAATTTATAATTTAATTAAAGGAAGTTATCCGATTCAGACGTTCAGTGAGGGTTTGGTTCCGTTAATGATAAAATATAAAAATGAATTGAACGAATATCGAGTCAAAAGGACCTAATGCAAACTGTGCCTTTATGTTAGCTACACTAGGGCTTCCTTCTGTTTATCTAAGGAACTATTGGATAGAAGGTTACATGTGCTTGCGATAAGAGTACCTTCTATTTTGGGATTCAAAAATTTTTATTAAAAAGTTGCATATATTTTAATATAATGCTTTAATAAAGAGAGTTATTTATATTTTTACTGCATTTATTATGTTTTCCCCTCACTTTATCCCTGTTAGAATCAGTCTTTGATTACGTGGATGACGACCATGGTTTACCCGACTAAGGCTGACATTTCATTTATTTCCTTTATGCCTCCCAAATTAAGCGTCAGGCCGTGCGAATGGTCGTTTTGATTCTTCTCTTGGTGGCTTTTGCCATGGATATGCGGAAATATAGGATTAGAAGATTAGGCAAAGAAATAAAAAAAGGCTGTATTTATCATTTTTACTTACTAGGAATGTCAACTGATTGTTGAAAATCATTAATTTTGTTCCTTATTCTTGATGATGATGAAATACAGCATATTAAACAGATAATCAATTACTCTTCTAATTTATAGTAAGATGAATTTTAGATTGATCCATCTACAAAAAATATCGATTGATTAATATTTTTTTTTTAATTCACAGGAAATAATAAAAAAAAATTTGTAAATTCATTAAAAAAAGAAAGACAATACATAATAGAGGATTTGAGGTTCCAATATTCAAAAAATTTTCCAAAAACCCTCCCCCTTTATCCATGACAGAATCAGTCTTTGATTAAATACCTTCTAAACAATTACTAATAAATAGGGGAATAGAGAAAAAATTTATTTTTATTTAACTCATGCAAATAAAAATAAAAAAATAAACGTCCAGGTTATAAAGTTTGATGAAAGTAAACATTTTATTTTTTTTAAACACAAGCGTAATTACAATATCAACTCAAATTGATTCTAGTTGGATATTGGGTAATATTTACAGAGAAATGTAAATGAAATCAAGCGAAAAGTATTGAGTAAGTTGTGATAAAAAGATATAAATAAACATTTAAACAAGAATTTCGATTTTTTTTTTTTTTTTTTTTTGTTATTTGAGATTTAAATTCAGTTATTTCATCATATAGATATAATTTTAAAATTTATTATATAATAATAATTATATAATATTAAATTTTATACATAAATCTCAACAACCCTTAGAGGCCAAATCCTACTAAATTGCCACTTTTTGGTGTTGTATCGTAAGGGCCTTAAGGGGTCACCTCCGAATGTTAAGGTGTCCATTAACCGTCCAAGTGTATTGTCACAAAAAGCGAATAGAATTTATTTGTGAGGGAAAACGATTGGGAGTTCTCCTGTTTTATTAGTTGACTAAAAAAAAAATTTTCTTTTAAATAGTGATATATAATCTTTATTTGGACATCGTAGAGAATCTATTGCCTGAGTTGAGGAAAAAGTCTGAAGGGGCATCGCTCACAGGAAACTAATAACGCCCTGACGAGTAAGTAACATGTGACACGCACGTTTGTTTGTTGACCCGGGCGAGAGATGCGCTCAATTAAAGTGCCACTTGCAGCCACCCTCTTTTTCTCTCTTGTTAATTAAAGAATACAGTTAAGCTCAAGATTTCCCTGTCCAGCTCTCTTTCTGTTTTTCTTTACAGTTTTAACATTCTTTAAACATATTTTTTTTCTTGTCTATTTTTAAAACATAAACCTCTTCTCGTAATTATTCTTTTATTATATCCATTATTCCATTTTATCCTAATTATTAAAATATATATAATAGTGCAGGGAAGTAAAATCACTATTTGAAAACACAATAATATACTGACGGATGATTTTTTGCATATTTAACTTACATTTTTTTAAATCTGTGACCTATTTATTATTATTATTATTATCTGAGTTATTACACATACTTAGTACAAGTACTAGTAACCTTTTTCCTAACCCAGTCTGATTTTTTTATGGGATTAGATTCGGATGATTGTGGAGAGGGAATTCACTCTAATCCACTTCACTATATGGCAGCTTTGTAGGATGACTTCTCACTGTGTAATTTTTAGGTAAAGCAAATTTCCAAATTTTTTTGAAATTCTGAAGAGACGACTCCTTCTGCAGATATGACGAAAGGGAATTTCCATTTATCTTTGATTTGCCAAGCTTGTTTTCATTTCGATCTTTTTAATATTGTGTGTAAAAGAAACTGCAATGTTAATTATCATAAGTGTATTGGAGTTATCGTCGATCAGCAAAATATCTAAATATTTTATTATTAAAGGATTATATTGTTTAATTGGGTTTAAATAATAAGTTTTTTAGATTTTTTTTTCTATTTCCATGTCTTTTTGTTAGTTTGCACTCTCTTCGTGGAGAGAGCTCGACAGGTTGAGACTTGCTGTATTATGAAATTAGGGGAAGTCATTGTTTTGATTTATTTGTAAAAGATGACGCTTCGATCGATTAGTAATGATTAATCCGGTTAGCAAAATAATGGGCCATTTTTACAATAATTGGTAATTGCTAAAAGATATAAATATAAAAGCCTATAAATATCTATTTAGAAGAAAATAAAAATAAAAATGAATATGAAGACAATTTTTGGCAAACTTGATTCGTTTAGGGTGGAAGGGGGTGGGGGAGCTGAAGTTTGGAATTTGAGTTGAGAACACTAAGACAGTTGAACGAAAAATAAGATTAAATTTCAATTCGGAAATAATTGGAACCTAAAAAGAATTAATTCATCGGCTTTAAGATTATTCATTAATTGTTTAATTAATATAATTTTCTTCAATTCTCATTATTTTTTATTTAACCATTGATTAACAAATTTATTTTTTTTAATAATCCCGAGGATTATATCTGATTGCAGTAGCCTTCTAACTTATTTATCATTATTTAATTAATAATAATTAAAAAGGTAGTGCAAAATATTTTCCAAAGGACTCGTTTAATTGGTTGCCTGATTAACAAGTTTGATGAGCGGAAAATATTAATTGGTGAAATTGTATAAATATATAAATTATTATGAAAATACTTTTATTCCTTCTAGATACTCGTATTAGTCATTTTTATTCTTTTTCACCCCCTCCCAACTTCCCAAAAATTTTTTTGAGAACTTATCTGGTCTGAGAAGTAGGAAGGAGAGTGTGGGTTCGAATCTGATTTTTTTTTTAGTTTTCTATCTGATATAGAAGACAATAATTTAAAAAATTCGATGAGGATGGTTAATGGCACACTTAAAACCTTTAATGGCTCTCATCTGAGAAATGGACATTAAAATCATACTTGAGCCAGGCTCTCAGTTCAAGTAGGAAAAAGGACCAAAGAGGGACAGGCAGCTTCTTACTAAAATGCTTAAATATAAATGTTTTCATTTCACTGATAAGTTTAGGAGGTGGGCTGAAGGGGTAATGGTGACCCACTCTCATATCTTGGAGAAACCTGGGAAAATACTTGTGGTAATTTTAATTTATTATTATATTAAAAGAAAAGGCCTACTTGTGATGGAAGGTGATATGTTCTCTTTTAAATAAATATTTTTTTTAGTCATGCCTCTTCTTAACAATAATGTTTTGTGAATTCAGTTAAATCATCGTTTGAAGAGGTATATTTTAATTTAGGAAAATTAGGAAAAGGCTCCAAATCAGCTTAAATTCTTCCATTTAAAGAGAGTATTTATAAGATGTAAATATTAAATGGGGTCAAAAGATTAAAGAAAAAATAAAGAGATAGCCTATATTTGAATAAATTATATACAGGTGTCATATAATCTGATCTAACTGCGT
The DNA here is from genome assembly GCA_010014785.2 of Anisolabis maritima. NCBI lineage: Eukaryota > Metazoa > Arthropoda > Insecta > Dermaptera > Anisolabididae > Anisolabis > Anisolabis maritima. The sequence goes on from JAAAKE020122649.1 coordinate 11,975, forward strand.
TTTTTTGGCTCGCTTTACAGTAATTCTCATTTGGAAGGGTGCTTCATGTTTTGATAAATCTCTGAAAAAAAGATTGCTTCCTGATGTGAATTATTCATATCTCAAAAATTATCTACATAAAAATCTATTTATTTGTGTCTGGGTTCGTTTGTTCGTTTATAGAAATAATAAATATTTCATATATATGTAATAGCAGAATATCCTTCTATCACGGTTTGAGCAACTTTCCAATGGAATTTCGTGATGAAATTTTGTACCCTTATAGAGGACATTAGTGGGGGTCTAATAAACTTCAATTTGGAGGGGGGACTCAAAAAACCTTTGAAAATTCAATATTTTCCGATTAAAAAGCATTAGAGATTAACCCCTAACTTTCCTTATAAAAAATAAAAGCTAATTAATTCGTAATAATAGAATATAAATAAATAAATGTAGCAAATGAAAAGGCATAAAAATTATTAATTAAATTTAATAATTTTTTTTTTTTTTTTTTTTTTTTAAGTCTTGAATGATCAGGGAAGGAGTTGGGGTAGGGTAGTTGGGGGGGATTCCGAGTATGGGTCAGAGAACCCGAAACCGGCGATAGGGGATGGTGTGTGCCATCAGTGCACGATACACTAGGGGTAACCAACCGGAGAATGATTTTTTTGTGTTAGGATTGAGGGTTTTTAAGCCTTTAATTTAATGATTTTCCCTAAAAAAAAAAATTTAAGTCTTTATCAACTGAGACCACTTAGACTCCGTCCTTATTTTATTTTTTTTAGTCTTTTCGGCATCTGAGGCCATATATTGAAACGATATAGAATATATTTTTACGATCCAGGAATATTTATTTATATCAATTGGTTTTCATCGGAATGCTTGGGATCCGAACCCACATCCCTTGACTCTCTTTAACCTCTCGGCCACAAGGGGGGGTCCGTCCTTATTTATTTATAATAATTATTCAATTAAAACTATATTTTTATTTTATAATTATTAACAATAATAAGTAAATTAAAAAGACATTATGTATAAATATAAATTAATTTCTACCCCCCTCCCGTGGCCGAGAAGTTAAATATATTGACATTGTCAGTAGTGATAACCTTAAAAGTCAAGGGGCATGGGTTCGGAGCAGCAGTCCGATGAAAATTTACTGAAATCAATTGGATACCAATTGATATAAATAAATATGTCTGGATTACAAGTGTCATACTAAAAAAATATTGTGTATCGTTTCAAGTCTTATATGGCCTCAGATGTCGAAAAGACTAAAAAAAAAAAAATATTAATTTCGACCATAGAAGTATCTCTGCATTTTTATTATTATTATTGCCTGCCGATGTTCCCGAAATAAAATCCATCATTCTTCCAAAACAAGGAAATTATCGACCCGACATTCCCAATTAGTCAGTTCCAGTCTTTCTTTATCCCCTTGACATCCCGTGACTGGAACAATCTTCCTGTTACTAAATTCCTTAAAATTTACCATCTCCAATTTTTCAAATCCAACCTCAACAAGCACCTTTTAGTCCTTACTCTCTCTTACTCCTGTTTTTCTTGGTTTCATATGACTACTAATCATTATTGGTCCTACTGGACTATCATATCCATAAAAAATTTAAATTTCCCTTGCCTTGGTGCAGAGAGACTCTCCTACGTAGATACAAAGCCCCCCGAAGACGGATGGTGCAGCCAGTTAATTTATAATTATAAAAAATCTGGCGCTGAAGTTTAATGAGTTTATAAAAAAAGAAAAAATTTCATATATACTTTTTTCGTGGGTGGAGATAGGCGGAAACGCCCTCGTGTGCGTAGGTGTATATGTGTGTGTCTGTATTTTTTTCTGAAAAGAGAATAGAAAAGTTTAGGTGGTAGGTAAACCCCCTACTATCCTCTTTCTCACATGCATGAGCTGTAACATTAGTTGCATAACTTCCAGGCATTTTCATCTCATCAAATCCAATAGCAAAATATTGAAAAAAGAAACAAGAGTTTGTTCAATAAATTTTAATAATAATTATTATATTTTTGTCCCCGGCATTTATCAAAAGACCATATTATCATAAAACGATAAAATTCATTATAATTAAGGAAATTTTGAACAAAAATCTTAATAATATGTTACAGGTTACAAGTTGTTGTTGGAAGAATAATATTTCAAAAATAAGAAAATACATTATCATTAAATAATTTTTTTGCATATTTAAAAAAAAGACAAGTAATATTCCTCAACTCCTATTATTGATATAAATCATTCATTCTTGTATTGTATTCGATAAGTGAAATCCACCTCTCCAATTTATTTTATTCTAAATAAAAGCGAAATAACTTTGATAATTCTGTATTCACCAAAGCCAACGAGACCTCAATCTCCTTTTTTAATATGACAAAGATTAGTTAATTTCCATTCAGTAGAAAAAGTTATTTAATTTTAAGGAGTCAGGGTCCCTAATCATTAATAAGCATTTTTTAAGTCTTTTTGGCACCTGAGGCAATATAGACTTTTAAATGATACACAATATATTTAATTAAGATACAAATTATCCAGGCATATTATTTGCCCCAATTTAAATAAATTTTCATCTTGAGATGCAAGCCAACATCCCATGGCTTCTAAGATTATCACTACTAACAATGTCAATATCATTAATCTTTCGACCACGCAGCTGTGGGAATGAGTAAAGTTAAACTGTAGAAACAAAAGAATATTTTTATATTGAAAATGTTAATAATACGAATTATAATCAATTTTATTTGAGTTTTTTTCTCTTTTTCTATAAACATTATGACATTCCAAAATCTAATCCTTAAAAAAAAAGTTTAAAATTTATCCAAATTTTTTTTTAATCAACGTTTTTTATTATTTCTTAAACAAAAGTCCTTAATAAAAAGTTTGTTTTTACAAATTGAACATTTTAATTAAATAAAGAAAGCTTCTAATAAATGTTTAATTTAAAGATAATTTAATAATTTAGATAAAGATTTTAGATCTAGAATTATTAAAAAAAGTTGAGTTTAAAATTCCAAAACATACATGATACATAAAAGACAATGACAGATAACCTGAGGCAAACTGCTACTGGCCCTGTCCCTTGGTGCAGAGCTAGAGGTCTTGCCTCTCGTACCAAAGGTCAGTAGTTCTCTTCCCGTCCTGAGGGCAAAAATTTATATATTATATATTATATTGACTACCAAATGGTATAAATAAATAAGGACGGAGTCTAAATGGCCATAGATGCCGATAAAAACTTAAAAAGAAATTTGAAAAAAACTGATATGTGTCTTCCCTCCAACTATTGACCATCA
>JAAAKE020122660.1:0-15263 GCA_010014785.2 Anisolabis maritima
AAACGCTGGCAATATCATTTATCGTCAGGGCTCAAATTCGTGTCAGAAATGATTTTATTGACTCGTATTCACAAAAAGATCCATTCTTTCTAAATAAAAACTGAAATTGTCTATTGTATTCTTAATGAAGTATGTAGTTAGTAACTTTAAATCTATAAAATAAATGTGATTTCTGTCTGTCTGTGCCTTCCTTCCTCGATAATGCTTTAAATCATGCTTGGGTTTTCAATATACCATTGTCTGCTGGGGTGAAAATAATTTCATATTCATTTATCTTTTTTATAATTCTTTTGAGAGTCAATTTTTTTTCTCTTAACATATTTAATAAATAAGGCAAAATTAAATTTTCTTCTTTCCATTTTAAAAACAATAATATACAAATTATTTTCAAGTGGTACCATGTAATAATCGGTAAGATGGCACCTTTATGGATGAGAGTTTCCGACACAATCATTTTTTATAAGAAATTTAAATTTTCCTAGGACAGGGAGTTGCTGTCAGCTACAACTTATGGTCTGTTGGGATGGAGGTGTGTGTTGTGCCTTTCTTTGTGCATAAAATCAAACAAATAAACGGAGATCTTTCATTTATGAATTAAATTCAATAATCAATAATTTTTTATTAAAATTCTCTAATTTTCGATTATTCATTCTTCCTTATTTTTGTTTTGTTTATATATCTGCGCATATATCAATTTTCTCTTCATTGATATATGAATCATTATTATGGAATTTTAAAACTGGGCACTTTTAAATTCTATTCTTTTTATATTCTGAAAAGGAGTAAAATTGACTTGACATTTTTAAAATATTAATCATACGAAAATGAAATATTATATATAATTAATTCATTTATTAATTTATATAAATATTATTACCTCTCTTAACCCTTTTTGATTTTGTAGAATTAGGTATCCCGGGAATCGTACCCAAAATCTTCAAGTCTTCAGGACCCTTGCAAATTCTAATTATGGTAGTGAAAATGTTCTTTACTTAAATGTTTTTATAGATTTAATTGGAATTATGATAATTACTTAAAAGACATTTACTTGCTAATTTTATAATTTAGGGTTTGAATATATTTAAAATCATTAGGTGCTTACAGCCGTTCTTTGTGTCCGGAACAATCTAAGTATTTGCACCACAAAGCAAAAGATTTTCATTTCTCAAAATTGATAAATGAATTTTTTTCATTTGCGCTCTGGACGAACATCCCGCTCGAGACTGGAAAAAAAACATCTGGGAATGCACAAAGTTCCATTGCTGCTTGAATCTTGAATCTGCTCTTCGCTTGCAATTTTTATCTGCAACGCTTATTGAATTGCACACTTCGCCCGCAACATTTTTAAAATAATTGTATAGATTTATTTCTGTTGTTATCCGAATCTAACGTAAAAATTGTGATACTTGATTTCGGCTGCAAGGCAATTTTGACCATGTTGATTGACATAGACCGAAATTTTTACTCAATTTTTCATGCTTTATCCTTATCCTTGATATTAAAAAAAAATTTCTGGACAGACATACAGAGAGAAAGAATATAATAACAAATTTTTCAAGTTCGTTGAATATATATATATTTTATACATTAATTTTCTTGAATATTAACCATCTTATTTTATTTTAAATGCCTAAACTCTAGTTTGAAAAATGAAACTTGACAATGAAATATGATCTATTGTTTATCTATAACAAAAACAAGTTTTATGTTTTCCTGTATTTACCACTTTTCTTTTAAAATGATAAATAATCATTTGTGAGTCAATTATAATTAAAGCTTTATAAAGATCACCTATCCATGATTTTACCCTATAAAATGTTATCTACTCCTTCCTTATTCATATGTCATTTTAGTGAACCTGGGCTATCCAATATTTAACAAAAAAAGATTTTATATTCAAAGTAATTGGAATGAATTGTATTAACAACAAAACTGGATTCAGGGACCATCAAAACTCATAATTTTGCTGCTAATTAAAAAAAAAAACTATTATGAGGGAAGGCCCTTAATCCTCCACTCTTCTCGAGATTATTTCTGAAATTAAAAACGTATCTTCCCTAAGAAAAGTTTGATTTCGGTCATGATAATTTTATTGAAATAAATATCTTCTAATAACCGAACTAACCGAAATATTATTTGATTGAAAAATAACAGAAAAGCATAATCTAATTACTCCAATTTGCTATGCTAATTTTCATTATTTTCAATTTGAAATTTGATCTGCTATATGACTAAATTATGTGCCCTGGGCCAACTTGACACTTGAGGCCCCTTCATCTCTAAATTTTTTCCTATTTTAATTTTTAATTTGGCCTTTTTTTCTATCTACGCAACTATCCCTTTGGCATCCTATGGTTGGTCCTATTTACAAATTATATTGACAAAAAATATTAAAATAATTCTAGATACGATATATACCCAAACGTATAATTAATATATATATATATATATATATTAATGAAATAAATGTTAATAGTAAGTTTGAATTGTGAAAGGAAGAAAGGAAAGGGAAGGAGAGAATAGAAATATCCTCCAAATGACTCATAAGAAAAGAATAAATTATAACAGACTTTTCAATTAAAAACATCACAAGTTGATAAAAATAAATTAATTTTATTTTTATTATAAAATTTTTTAAATAATCTATTTTTAGTTATTAGTCAATGTTATTTAACTTTTACATTCTCGATCCCTTTTCATTCAAGAAATTTTTATAGATTTAAGCGTAGTAAAACTTTGATATATTATGTTCTGAATTTTGAATTATTATTGAATTTTATCCGTAGGAGACTATAACTTATTTTTCTTTTTTATTATATTTTTTCATGACTGTGATAATTAATTACACCCTCTCTCTTTAAGGAATGTTAGTCGTTGAATTTTTGGTAAATTTTTAAACAATTCTTCGAATAAAATTTTACGTCATATAACAAACAAATGTTGAGATGTTATTCATTTTTTAAGGAAAGTTTTAGAATTAGTAATTAAAAAAATATTTACATATTAAAAACAACACTTAAACTTTAACATCTTATTCATATCTACACTAAGCCCACCAATCACCCTCAAATATGGTTAGTAGGTAACGAGTATTGCGACTACGTATTACCTAGACCAGGACTAGAAATTCTTTCTACAAGTACCTTGGGACATGCCCATTCTTACTTTCATCATTCATCTCTCGTGGCGATTTATAATTTAATTCAATTTAATTGATATATATATATATATTTGAAATGTAATCTTCCGGCAAACATTAATTTTCTTCCATTCTTCTAGAGGAAAATATTTTTGTTAAAAATTTTCAAAAAATAAATTAATTAATAACACTTAATAAGCCACGGTGAATACTTTGGGCAAAGGGTTTGGAACCAGAGATCAAGTAATTTTGTAGGGGGAGAGGAAGACGTTAAAATTTTGACATTATATCAACTTGGATTTCGTTTGACAAAATTAAACTTAAAGAACCTTAGTCAAAAATGCCAGTAAAATTTTGCCAATTACAGAATTTTACAATTTTTTTAGAGGAAAAATATACCTTATTTTGCATACTGGAGCTTAATTTTGCAAGTGATTTGGGAGGGGAGAGGCCCCATCCTCTTTGACTACGCCTCTTTATAGAACAAACTCCTAGACACATGGACTACACATTTATGGATCAAAGATCAAAGGAGAATTTAAAGAAAAAAATTATCATAAATCAAATGCATTTTGTGAAAGTTTATTCAAAAGAAAAAGATAATATATCATTGGGTAATTGAAATTTAAGGTCAATTTTATAAGATAAAATTTTCTTTTTTTACTTATCTGGTATAATGCTCTGTTTTAATTAATAATAATATAAAATCAATGTATTATTAGTAATCTTATCACTTCTAATAATCAAAAGATAATTTCCTAAATAATAATAATAATAATAATAATCTATCATTCCATCATTCTTTGAAGGGAACAAATTTTGACATTTAAGTAATTAAAAAAAATTTTTTTTTTACACACTTTTTTAAAATCTTAATTATAAAATAATTTAAACACTTCATTTGTTAAAAAATAGTTCTTATCTTGAAATATTTATAATATTTTAATGTTAATTTAATGACTTTTTATATCTAGAACAAAAAAAATATTAAGAGGGATTATATTTAGATGAACGATAAGGAATTTAGTCTGATGTGATAATTGAACTTGAAGAAGAAATAAAAATAATTGACCTTTGAAACATTTATTAATGACAATTAATATTCAATGATATGATGAGAATTGTGATCGTGCATAATTTCAGATCTTCTCAAGACCAGGGATGCCAAGACAACGTGTCATACCCTTAGAGCTCGACTTTCAAAAGGGATGGGCGTTTGAAACTCTAAAGGATGCATAAATTCGTTCGTTTTTGCTTTAATTAATTCATCTCTACCACAATTAATAACTAGGCATGCGAGGACAGCTCTCTAAGGGCTCTGTAGCAATTTTTCGAAAAATCCATTAGTGAGTTGCCCCTTTTGGATTGCCTACCTTTCAGAATGCAAAAAATTTATTCCTCCCATTGTAGTTGTTAATTTTGATGATGTGAGGAGGGTAATAATAAATCCCATTTATTATCCCATAGGACCGGGGGAAAGTGTTCGAAAATGTTAAATTAATTTTAATCCTATTCAAATAAAAAGAAATTTTTCTTTGATTGGAAATCATAGATGGGATAAACAAAACGCCAAACAAATGGAGTTGCCCTTTGACCGTCCCCAAATTTTTGCAGCCCATTTTGATCTCTATAGATTTTTTTATGGCTTTCTTTTCAGATATTTATTTTTGAGATAGGAAATGCTTTTAGGAAGGGATTAAGTTCGTAACTCAAAGAACAATTCTAAACTTTTGTCAAATGATTGCTCTCTGTTAAAAAAAAAAAAACTGTGATTCATAATTACGAAATTCAAATTAACTTGAATCTGAGGTTTTTTTATTTTCTCATACAATTACTGAAAAAGTATTTTATGTATATTTAGAACATTTCTAGAAATATATTCCCCCCCCCCCTCCTCTTTGAATTGGCAAAATAAAATCTTTTTCCTTAAATTTTAAATCGTCTAGGTTTTTTATAACCTGAACTAACTGTCTTGTAATCTTGTAATTTTTTAAAATCAAGAGACTTGGTTTAGTAAATTTCATCTATCAAAGGCCAAATTAGCAAAATTAGGATATTTTTTACAAAAACTTCTAAATTTTGTATGTATTTGTGATGTTCTCCAGCTTAAAATTAAAATCATCTCTCGATTCCCCCCCTGTTGGTGGGATCTGCCTCTAAGACTTCTTAGGAATCGAACCCACGATTTATACAGTTCTAGTCTTCCCATACATTAGTTAGATTCCCAAAAGAAAAAAAAACGATTCTTATTTTTGTTTCTATTTTTTTTTCAATCCTCTGAAAGTACAAATTATTTATTAAATTATATTAATATTCTTAAAAAAGATTTTCTAAAAGATAAAATTCCCAGGTAGTAACAGCCTTTCTATTACTTGAGATTAATAATTTTGTTGATAAATGGAGTATTTTTAATTTTTATGATGGATGATGATGAACTTGAGATAATAATGATGATAATTCAAAATTATAATTATTTAGATCTATCTTTTACCTAATCTATCATCCCATCAGCGAACAATTAATACTAGGATAGCTACGCTATATGGAGTGGGAGTATTAAATTTTCAATTATTTAACTGACATCAATAAATCTGACGTCGTGTATTTTATAGAGAAACTAGCATTAAGGAGATAATTTTAGTGCTGAATTTCCTAATTAAGAGCAGAGAAAAATATAGACTTAATTCAAGATTAATCTTAAGGCAGGAATTTTATGAAGGTTTATTTAATTAAATCAGTTTGGAACAAAGACATCCTTAACTATAATAGAATAGATATAAAATTCGACCATAATGGGATTAATTAATTTTCATTCATATTAACTCTTGTTAAATCTGAAATTTTTTTATTAATTATTAGAAATACATGAATTTTTTTTTTTGAAAGGATACAAGAAGGGATACTATTTGGGAGTGAAAGGAGTAAATGCCCTCCCACCCTCCAAATATTCATAGACATCAAGTATGACTTTTTAAAAAAATTTTTTAGACTTGTGTAGTTTTCTCTCATTATACACTGTGTTCCTGTACTCCTTTAATAATTCATTTTCCTCATTATTTTATGACCCATTGAGAAGTCAGCTGGTAAAGGTCACTTTTTGAATTTGGGTTTTGAGTGGCCCTGGCTCAGTAATTGTTTTAGAAGTAACCATGAATTAGATATATTGTTCACTCTAAATCAGAATGTTGTCTATTTATAGAAAAAGTTAACTTGGTTTGGATGTTAAGCAGATCGCATGCTATCATCCCTCTTTCTGTTATTTTGACTCATATCATTATTTATTTTTCCAATAAAATAATTAGTAAAAAATTCACATACCTTATAATTATTTATTTCCTTCTTATTTAATTTAGAGGCCAATAAAATTTCTTTATCACTTTGACTCATAAATAATTTAAAGGCTTAATTTCGCACTCAAACATATGCTTTGTACATCCATGAGTTAGCATAACTAGGAATGGGATTTGTCTCTTCTTTCTCTTATCATGAAGCAACAGGTACTACGGAGTGACCTGTCATTTTTCTTGGATAGATCGTATAATTTCTAGTTCTAGACTACAATATGAGAATAAAAAGTGGAAAAGGGGGAATATTTCTGGTTTTAGTATAAATCCCTATCGGTTGACATTCTATTAATCACAAATAGCCAAATTGACCAAGAAGACCAATAAATTTTGTCCGAAAAGTATCCTTTCAGCTTTTGGCATCCAAGGGCTTCTTTTTTGCTGCAATCTGCCTTCTACCTCCTTTATCAGCCTCTAATTGCAACTGAGTACTAATCAATATCAAAATCTATAGAAATTTTGATTTTCAAACATCACTTTCTAGAGTTTCCATGGTACAACGTTCTATGCATGGGACGATAGAGTCTGTCCTTTTTCAAATTAGGACATCCTCTATAGCAAAGGTTCTCAAACTTTTTCGTTCGCGGACCTTCAAACGTATAATTTTTTCGCGGACCGGTAAGATAAAAAATTAAAGAAAAAATTTGGCAAAATAAAAATAAATAAATAAACTTTTACATTTTTTTTGTCTTTTTCGCATCTGTGCCCATTTAGACTCCGTCCTTATTTATTTATACCAATTGGTAGCATATATAATATAAATATCACTCAGGGAAGCGAACCACTGACCTTTGGTACGTGAGGCAAGACCTTTACCTCTACACCAAAACTTTTACAGTGAATAATCTAAAATAAATAATATCCATCCATTCTTTATAATAACAAATGTAAAAATTTTAATTTAAAAATAAAAGTTTTCGGGATGAAATAAATTAGTAATAAGCCATCTAAAAATTTAAATTAAATTAAATTAAATTTTTTAAATAGTGTATTATCTCGGTGAACCGGCAAAAATTTGACGGACCGACGGTCTATAGCGCATATATAGCAAAGATTGGGCAAGGAAGAGGCTGCTTACCCGGAAACACCCATAAAAACTCTCAAATTAATTCACAGAAAAAAGCTCATTTTAGCCGGCACCACCGTCCCCTAAATAGATCTGCTTCTAAGAAGATATTGGTAGGGCTCGGAGAAAATACATAGCTAGCTAGACCCAGGAAGATTGGTGAGAGAGAAGAAATAAATAAACTTGTCGGTTAGAGGTCGGGTTTGAGGTATAACTTCTTGTTCGAAAATACATTGGGTAACTATATAGGAGAGGTGGAAGTTTAAAATAAAATAAAAATCTCTCACTTTGAATTTATTTTTTGAATTTATAGTGCCTATATATATATTTATTTTCTTTTTAACAAAATATATTTTAGCAACAATTTTATAATGAATATAAAATTCAACATAAAATTAATCAATGAAAAAGTTAAATGCCACATAAAAAAATGTTTACAAAAATATAATATTTTTCTAAGAATTAAGTAATAAAAATTTAATAATGATGAATTTATAAATTACAAAATCACTGTTTTAAAACCAGTTTGACTTGATAAATTTATGAAGGAAGAAAAAAAATATGCTAAAATTTTATATTTCATGTTAGGTTAGGTTATAGTATATTTTTAAAAAATTACTCATATTTTCAATATGGGAATTAATATGATTTTTTTTAAATTTAAAGAACAACTATTTATTATCTAATATCTTCCCAGTTAGCAATGATTTTTTTTTTGCAAGTCACTAATCCCTTTTCTCTGAAATTCTCAATGAATTAATCTCTTCGAAAATATAATTACAAATAATTATGTCACAAAACAAGAATGATAATTTCTTAATGAATTTTCCGGCCACAATGTTTCACTGAAACTGATTCTAATTATTAAATTTTAATATCAAAATTTTTCACTAAATAAGATTTTAATAATATAGAATTAAATAATTTTATGTTTCAATCTCGGATTATATTGTAGATAGTCTAATTTACCTTTTTATATAATACCGTTATGTATGACAATTTTTTGTTGTATTCATTCCTTTGCCTTTTTTCTTCTCCATATTCATACAATGATTCAATATATAATATTTACTTGAATATGACTCATTTCTCTATTCATCTAACTTTAACGTGATACTACTATGTCAGCTTTAATTCTAAATTTTATTAATAGAAAAAAATATCAAATACCTGAGAGTGACAATATATCCAATCTTCCTACTTAAAATAATATAATTTGCTTAAGATGAATAAGAATGAATACTAATATGTAATAAATAAATTTAACATTTTTTTTAACAAGTATAAAGTTCAAGCCTTTGAATATATGAAGACTTTTATTTATAATTTATTCTATAATTATATCAAATACGATCTTTAATATATTTCTCTTTTAAAGTAAGTGTGTCTAAAGTAACCTTCCAAAAAAAAAGAGAAAGGAAATTGTACCCTCAACCAAAAGCACACTAAAAATTGCTTTTCTCTACTAATAGTTTTTCATTCACTTTTTTTCTATTAATATATTGATAAAACATGTATTCTTAGTCAAACGTAAAAATTATTCTCATCTACAAAAGATTTAATTTTATTCCATCTAAATTATAATTATAATTCAAACCGAAACACTGACTCAAACACCGACTTTCTATTAACATTATATTTTATTAAATATAAAATTTTTCTTTTTCGCAATCTATACAAACTAGTAAACATAGCTAATAAATAATAATTTGCCTCTTACTCTTAAGCTTATTTCAATTAATAGATTTTCTTCTTCTCTTTTAAAAAAAACACATCTATAATTGAAATACTCAGATTAGCAAGTATCTAGACAGAGACCTGAATTATTTTATGTGGTATTTTGATGGTAGTTGCGTACTTTCAGTTTCTTAGGGAGAGGCAATGTCACTCAAACTTTTATTAAAAGGATATTTTCCTATAAAACAAGAAAACTTTAGAGACCTTTCTTCTTGGCAACTTCCAAATAACGTCCCTGGGGGTTATTTCAGAAAACAAATTGATTAAAATTTTCAAAATAAAAAAACATTAAATAACGGTTAAAATTGGAATTTTTGGATATTCTCCTTCGAGTTCATTGTATTCTAGAATTTTCATGACTTCAGGATTTCCGAAAATAATTACTTTGGTGGTCTCATATTCGCAACTTTTGATTCCATTTTACATTTGCTTGATAGTAGATACAATCACTTAAAGCAGACACTCACTAGGAATAGCAAATTTTTTTGCAAATATTTTTTAATGTAGCCTAATTGTAAATTTCATGAATCCCTTCTGGCAAGTACAATTAAAATATCTTAAGAATCTTATCTAACTAATCTATCTTTACTTCTTGTTTATATTTAACATGACCTAAAAAGGCAGAAACACTGCGTGTCAATCTCCCTTCTGATTCTGCTTAAACTCCGAAGAATAATCATTTAGGATTTCTTGAATCAGATATCATCTTAAATATATTCATAAAATATCTCTATTGACACGGAATTTATTTACAAGCACGAATCCTCCTACCCATTTTCCATGGGCGAGTTAACTAATCGAATTGATGAATGAATTTGCAAAATTTATTGTTTATGAGTGAATACATTTTTCTTATTGGCGTCTATTTCTAAATTAGAGAAATCATATCTCTAAAATTGTAAATTTACATGAGATTTAATAGATTATTATAAATCAAATTTCCATATAACTTCTGTTCTCATTCTCATTAAATTTTTGTATTTTATTAATAGATCAAGAATTTATTATAAGGAATAAGGACCTTCCTTTGTACACTAAACCCTCTAAGGTAATGTGAATTTTCTAATGATATAAAAAATCCACCAGAAGAGAAATATCTGGACTACATAATTGAGAAATGGTGATATGGCATCTCTTGAATTCAATTCCCCCGCGACTATGCTAGCCTTTTTACACACCAACCTAGCGCTTGTAGTGGTTTAAGGGTGGTAACCCAGAAATAACTATACATCTGACGATGACAGATGCATCATTTCATAATCATTACAATCTTAATAAAGATATTAATTTTAATTCATTTAAATCTCAACAAATTATTTTTTTATTTCTCGAGATAATTTTAATTTTGCTTGTCATTCCGGTTTAAGTATTTTCTCACATTTTCTTTTGTTAAAAAAAAACTTGTTCTTTTATGATTATGCTAGCTAGCACCATGGAATGATTGTAAAGGAAAAATAGGAATAGGACAAGGATGTAATTTCTGGGGTTAGTCTGGAAACATAGAAAGGGGGAGGGTAGACTGACTTATACAGCCCCTATAAAAAATAATACAAAATTTCATTGAGGGAACATTGACAAAAAAAAAAACTAGGAATAAAAACTTTTAGCAGGTCAATAATTTATAAATTACTGAAATAAATTTTCTTTTAAAATTCGAAATTCATTAATTCATATAAATTTATTACTTCATTACATAAATATTCTTACTTTCCATACTTTTATTTATCTAATGACCTTAGAGGTTATTTATTAGAGTTTTAATTAATAACAAATGGTGATTTTTTATAGTAAATATCGTTAGACAAAATATATATATATATATATTATTGTTAGGACATTTTTTTTTCAATTGACTTTGTCCGGAAACAATCATTTCGCTTCGGTTGATTCGGATAAATTCACCTCTTTATTTTAGAATATTATTTGATTTACATGTTTTCTCTCTTTTTCTTTTCAATCCATCTAAAAAACCTGCCTTAGGATAAAAACTTTTTTTAACTTTAATTAATATATATAATTACACATTTAAACTTTCTAATCATCTCTGATAAATAAATATAAAGATTACTAATTAAAAGTGATTATTATTAGGAAAAAAATTTTACTTTTTTCCTAAGAAGTATGAAATAATGCATTTTTACATGAATGATCATATCTTATTCATACATAATTTAAGGACAAATAAAACTCACTTTTATAATAATTTATTAATAACTTTGTCTCAAAAGATTCTTCTAATTTTTAATGAATTTTGAAAAAATTAAATTAATAATTTTCTTTCTCAATAAGTATTTGTCTAAATAAATTAAGAGTTGTCTGCCCAAACACAAATGTCCCTAAATGATCCTATATTATTTCTGTTTTGATAGATATAACGTGCGAGTTAAACCAAAAATCAAACTTAAAACACATTTTAAATTGTAGGGTTTGAGTTCCACAGAAAGTAATATAATAGTCGTCTGCAGAGTTGACCTGTTATATATTAATAATCTTAATTATAATTACTACTAAATTAAAAAAATAAACAACATTTTTGGTTAAAACTTTCACGATACGCAATATTAACCTTTTTTTTCCCAAATCAATAAAGTAATCAGACTCCATGAGTGGGATGTTATTTTGTGTTGCCGAGTCCATCTTCTTTTATTGACAGTCGAAAAGACAGAAATAAACATTTAATATATTTTATAAATTAATATTAATATGATTTCTAAAATGATGTTATCTATCAACTTCATAAATATAATCCCTTTGATAAACAAATCTCTTGTAAGTGAATAATATAATCATTTACATTCCTGTAGATTAAGAATTTTATAGAAAGAAGGTTGATTTTTAATTTCCTCAAGATATATACCCTGCATAATAAATCATTTCCTAGCATATATTAAAGAAAATTTTATTTGTTTGTTTTATGAATCTATTAGGGAACAAAATAATTTTTTACCTCTCAATCAGGAAATAAATTCAGATATTACCTATTAATCGTCCTTTGAAGATTAGGTGTCTTATGGTAATTATGAATTTTCAAATGCACAAAATTGGAGTAATTTAAAGTAACAATAAAGACCGACATTTTTTATTCTAGTCTATTCGAAAGTTTATTTAAAAGAAATTTAGATAAACCAAGGTCAGGAATATTGAAAATAAATTTATTTGCCTCTTCCTTATTGGTAGTTAAGACATTCTTTATAGAAAATAAAATTTTTATAATTTTTTAATAATGAAAGACAAAAAACAGCTAGGAATAGAATATTTAAATTGGCCAAAAAGCGGCCCGTTAGCCTTGATTGGTTGTTTGTTTATAGTTTCAGACCCCTATTTCTCCCAAAATCTCTGAACCGGTAGTAAATATCCTCTTCCACTAACCTCAAAGAATAATATCTTAATTCATTTAATTAATCATTTAATCTTTTCATTTGTTTAAATTAGATATTTTAATGCTGATTTTATTCATAAATAAACTTGGCTTCATAGACACTCATTCGTTATATAAAACTCAATTTTTTTCTTTCATTTTATTATTTATTTATTTTCTAATATACCATTTAACAAAAGAAAAAGATTGCATATTAAATAGATATTTATTTGTCTTCTTTTCGTTCATGAAAGAAGAGACCTTGTCTATTCTCCACCAACATATGCTCACAAATTCATTTTACTTAATTTAACTCTTATATAATTTATACTGGCAAATATAATAGAAAAAAAATGAAAATGAATAAATCTAAAAAATATATTTAATAATTTAAAAAAAAAATAATGCAAATACAAATAATACTTATTCCAATTTTTGAAATTTTGAACTTGTTGCAAAAAATAATTTAGTGAACATTTTTCATTCTGGGGTTTTCCAAAATAAGAAAAAACCCAAAGGACTTTAAAAAGAAAAATAAATAATACTTCTTCTTTTGTATATACAATAGATATTTGCAATATCATTCTATTGTCTTTTATGGTCCATCATAATTGGAATTTGTTTTTTTTTTGAGTGATATATGATTTTAAAATTTAACATTTGTTCAAACAAGCTTTTGAAAATATTAAACCATCCTCCAAACTTTTTTGTATTTAGAACTGGATCATAATAATATCACCCCTGAAAGACTCCTGTTTAGCTCCCCCTTTCTATCTGAATTTTTTCATTTGACCTTTTTTTGTTTGGAAACTTTTTTCGACCCAGTTTGTGTTCATTTCGTTGATGATGACATTCAGAAGCATCAGATTTTAATTTAAAACGTTATATTTCTCAAAAATGTCCTCACTCTTATTTTATCGACGTAGCCTTTTTTCAGAAATTAATGAAAAACAAAAACAAATTAAAAATTTAGCTCCTTTCTCTCTAAAGTTATATGTGACGCTTTATCGGGGTATTAGATATTTGTTCTGGATTCTATAATATTTGCTAATTAAAGATTTCAAGAATTCTATTCGTCATCAATAAATGTTCTTCAACATAATTAATAAAGAAAACATGCTTATTTGACTTATTTAGTAATAATATTTAAGTAATAATATTTATTGCAATTATGTTTTATTAACTCATAGCTCCATAAAAATGAGCTTATAAATGAGAAGTCCAGCCTTGATTTTCACTGACAGGTTTATTTTTTTTAGCTCACTCATACCAAATTTTCCTGGCGCCCAAAAAATTATTTCCTACGAAGTAGCTATTTAATTCCAAATCCCTCAATAATACCTTCTCGAATGGTGTAGTTAGGTCACACGCCGGCTTTGAGACTCCCCACTCAGAAGACACATCGACACATCCTCCCTTGTAGGAACGTATCTAGGGAAAAGCCCCCTTTACTCAAGTTTATACCAATTACTCAATTAGTTGACCTCCCCTAAAATGATAATTCTAACCAGTTATAAATAAATATAGATAGATAGAGGTGATAAAGATAGAAAATAAAGTAACTCCATAGATACTCCCAATAGATGGATGGCGTCGGCCAGAGGCTGACTGACTTTTGAGATCTATGCCCCGTGCACACAACGGAGAACGGAAGTAGATGGTGGGTCTCTACAGTCAAATGAAATGAAAAATGTCTAAACAACACTAATCACTAAGTACCACAAATTATAACTGAAAATAATTATTTTTTGAGATTTACTTATTAAAATTTTTTGTTGAAGTTTATTTTACTCTTTTAGATAAATATTAAAATTATTTTAATGATTTGATTTATAATCAACAAAATATTTAATCAATATTCCTGCTAGTTACAAAATATATATCATTTCTTAAAACGGAAAAGTAAAATAATATATGATAATAATAGATGATTTCATAATCTAATTATATTCCATTCCTAATTACAAAATAAACTTCCGATTAAATATTTTTTTTCTTTTTATCGTGAAGCGATTAATTTTTATTGATATTATTTTCATTAAATGAATGTATTTACACTAACTAGTGAAAAATGAATTGAAGAAATTTTTGAATTTTTTCATTTGGCGAATATTATAAATTCCACTTCTTGTACTAATTACCATTACACAATTCTATAGGTTTATTTTCTTTTTCAGATGCCAGATACTCCAAACTCTTCTATAGAAGATGAAGAAAAACATAGCATTGCAAGTATTTCAGTAAGAATTTAGAATTTATTCTATTTCAATAACCCAAAGATAATGTATACATTATATAAATATCTAAAATACAAGTTGCCCCAAAGGAACCAAAATCATTCTTTTTCGAATTTTTTTTTAACGACATATTAAAATTACTTTTATTGGGAATTATAGGCAAAGAGGCCGGCGGCACTTTTTAATCTGCGAAAAAATATTTTTAAAGGAATGTTGAGTTTTACTCCAAGTTAACATTTTTTATTGTTTTTGAAGCAATGAGTTGGCATCCAAGAAAGTTGAAATAAAAATTAATTTTTTTATTTATGCTTATCGCCGACGGTTTCAACGCACTCATCTTCAGGACTGATAAGTTCTTAGGCGCGTAAAACGTCGCCGATAA
>JAAAKE020122671.1:0-15260 GCA_010014785.2 Anisolabis maritima
TATCACGATGCATTAGATGTCAGTAATCCAGTTCACCGCGATATCACGGCTTATCGCCTACTATCAAAAATGCCAACCCTCCAAACGCTTATGGGATCTCCTGCAATCGCTCTTTCATCCAATCTCCAAGTCTCGAACCTTCACAATCTTCTGGAAGCGATCTTAATGGCTCGAAGGACCAGAGATCTGGTCACAGCCGTTAGTCTTTTGCAGAAGGTAAAAAAAGAACTAAATATTTGAAAAGGATATGTAATAATAATTATATTTACATTAATAATTATTATTATTTAATATTGTTAGGCTGTCGAAGGATTATTGGATGGGTTGACGCAAATGCCTGCTGATGCTGAGATGATGATTCGTTATCGGGACATGCATCTGCGTGTTTTGAAGGCCTTGCAAGATCCAAGAATGTATGGGATGCAATGGACCAATAAACAGGTATACTCCTTCCCTCTCTCTTTTTCCGAGATTTAGAAAATCCGTTAGGGGTAATTTTTTTATTATTATACTCCTTTTACATCTAATAAATAATTGATTTATGTATTTTATTCATTGGTTAGAACGAATTGAGAAAATTAATAAAAACTAAAAAAGTAAAGTACTAGTATTCTTTGACCGATTTTATTTTTATTTTATTTTATTAAAACTTTCAAGGCGCAATACTTGGGTATTAAATTTAAAATTTAAGCCTCGAGCCTCTTTTTGTTTTGAGAATCTTGTTCACACACATAATTTTTTAGTCAGGTAATCTCAAAACCTATTTTTCATTTGAAATCTTTTTTTTTTTTTTTTTTAAGTCTTTATCGGCATGTGTGGCCATTTAGACTCCGTCCTTATTTAATTATACCAATTGGACCCAATATAATATAAATAAATATTTGCCGCTCAGGACAGGAAGCGAACCACTCACCTTTGGTACGTGAAGCCAAAGCTCTGCACCAAGGGTCAGAGATTTGAAATCTTGGGATCGTTTTGTTGGCACTCGCAACACTTTCCCTATCACAGTACTTTTTCCAATCTATTTTATTTTTTAATAGTAAATAGCCTGATGAGGTGGGCTGATGTAGAATGGTTCCTTGTTCTTTTGGCCATCTCTCCAACGATTTTGTTTTCTTGGCTATTGGGATGACTTAGACGAGCTTACGACATTGGCTTGAAAGTTCCTTTTCTGGCCTCCCTTTTTTGCAGTTTGTTTAGATGCATAATTTTTCGGGATTGGAAAAAATGAGTATGATAAAAATTTTATTAGCGGATTTTGTAAGTTCAATGACAATTTATTTTTATATTTAATTATTTTTTATTAAAATATTTCTAATTTTAGGTCACCCGCTGTTTGATGGAATGTCGGGAAGATTACCGATACAATTTAGAGGCTGTAGATTGTCTAATTCGTTCCCAATTAGTGAACATTCAACAATACGACTTACACCTTGCTCATTCACTAGAGAATGGACTCAATTACATGGCAGTCACATTTGCTATGCAACTCGTACAATTATATCTAGTCGATGACCGACATAATTCCTATGTTAACGAATCTGATCTCATAAATACGATAGAGATGCTAGCGAGAATTGCCACTCATAGTCGCACTCCACCCGAAGGGTAAAATAATAATAAAATATTTTCCCTCTTTCTATATAATTCTTATTTTTTTTTTTTTTTTATTTTAGTTTGAGTTCCTTGATAGAAATTCTCCGAGCAAATCATGACCCTGCCGTTTTGGTTGATCGAGCTCAAGCTGGACCTACTGCCCATATCCACTCAGGAATAATGCAGGTATTTCAATTAATTTAACATTCACGATATTCAACATTTATTCAAAAAAAAAAAAAAAAAAAAAGTTTATATATATATTAAACAATTTAATAATAGAAGAGTTTGTGGATTTAGATTAGTAATTGTTGGAGTGAATGTGTTAAAAAAATGCGTTTGAGTGCTACTCAAGAAATAGTCAAAACATATCTGCCGTATAATTCTTGGTCTATCAGCTGCTCACAAAAATCAAAACAAGATCACATTGATTGAAAAAAGGAACTTAAAATAGCTGACTTGGATTTTTCTTTTCCCTAAAATATATAAGGTTCGTTCTATGTCAGACGCATGCGCACTGACGTGATTTTTACTCTGCAAACTTGGAATGAATCTCTAGTTAGCTAAGCAAGAGAGACACTCGTAAGTGGATGATATTCGTACATGACGACATACGTGCGGATCAAGTTTTCAATTTTGCTTGATCGAACTAAGAACAAATCACATTAGTGTGGAAAAGATTTATTGAATTTTATTTAGTAATCTTTAAATGGCATTTAATGGTGATAGGAGGAAAATTTTATTTTAAACATCTGGCTACTCTCTGAAACTCACGTCTCCATTAAATCCAAATAAAAATCTTCTAGAGCCAACTCGCAAAGATATTTAAAAAAAAAAGTTACGTTCTTATTTACAAACAAATGTTTTGTTTTTGACAGGCAAGGGAATTTGAAGATCCTCCCGGTCTTCTTGAGAAAACTGAATTCCTCTTGAGAGAATGGGTCAATATTTATCACTCACCAACGGCATCTCGAGATCCAACGCGAGCTTTTAGTGTTTTTGTTCAACAGGTATTTATGATTGATTTTATAATCATAAGAGTTATTTAGAGGAAATTAGAATATCCCTAGAGGCGTTTCATTAAAAAATCTGCTGTGATGGAACAACTTTCTCTCACCTAAGGTAAGGAAAATTGTATGATGTGCTGTCACACCAGAATTTTTGCGTCGTGCCCCGAGGTAGTCGTTCACAATTTTATTATATCTTTCATTTTTAGAGATTTTTCTTCTCTATGTATTAATCAAATATTAATATTATAAAAAATTAATTAATTAAATTGGCAATTAAATCTCGTTTATTATCAAACATTTAAATTAAAAATATTTATATTTTGTCACCATGGTCTTTCTATTTTTCTAGGAGATATGTGAGGGTGAAGTGAAAAATGATTAATACCTCCAAAAGTCATCCTATTTTATTATATATATAGCCAATTTAATTAAAATCGTTAGTATAGTTTAAGAGAAAATCACAAAAAACTAAAAACGTACAAGAGTGGGTCCCAAACAATTTCGGGGGGGATAAGGGTTAATTTTTTTCCTATACCCCTTTCAGAGCCATTAGATTTATTTATTAAGAATTATCGGCAACAGAAAATTTTGAGAAAATCGAAAAAAGCATATCAGTAAAGTAGTAGTACTCTTTGATGATCGATTTTATTCAAAAGCGACGAGGGTATTTAACTTAGATATAAAATTTTAGCCTCGAACGTTTTAAGAAATTGTGTACACAGACAGACCATTTCGCGAAACACATTTTTCCTTACTCTTACTTATATATGAAATATACTCGTATAGTGGGAAAATATTGCGATTGTCAAAAACAATATATCGAGATTCCCACGGAAATACACGTTTTAAGGTCCCCTGAGTCTAAAAACAAGTGAACAAGATTTCGAACGAACGAAAAAACGTCTGAGGCCAAAATTTTATATCAAAACTTGTAATGACATGCGAATATGATTATAAAAATATACTTGCAAGCCATCACAAAAAGAAAAGGAATATATGTACATATATCATATACAATTAATCTTTGGATCTGATCACAAACAACCAATAAGTGAATGAAGAGGGTCTATATGCTGAAAATATACTTTAAAAAAAAAAGTATTGTAATCATTCTAATTTTGACTTTTCGTGGTTTTTATATCTATCTATACTATCCACTTCACACTGTCTGTATCTTTGGTTTCATCTAAATGGATAATCAGGAGAGCTACATGAAATCCAAATAATAAATTTAATAATAGGTAAAACATTATGAAATTTGATACCATGTAGCTCTCCTAATTATCCATTTAGATGAAACCAAAGATACAGGTGGTGCTTTGGGGATAGTAGATAATCAATTATTCTATTTGTAACACCACCATCTGTCGGTCTGCCAGTTTTTGAAGATGTGTAGATCTAATTTTGTTGAACGAATTTTTGTAAATTTCATATTTAATCTTTAGGCATAAAAATGATAAATATCTCTTGATCAACATTTTGGTTGAGATCCTACTTCAAGAGATAAAACCATTTTGCGAGATGATTTTGTATTTTCGCAGTGCTCCCTCAATTTTTTATTTTCTAACAAAAATATCAAGATAAATTTTTTTTTTATGTTACAATTGGTGGCTAGAATATTTTATTTATATACAAATGAAATTTTATTCTTATTGATGGAATAAAGAAAATTTTCCTACTTGGTACTAAAATATTTTAAACTAGTTCCTATATATTTTCGATTCACTGCTCTAGAGCTCCTTCAAGGCGGATCCCGCATGCGCAATTGTTTTCCCCCAACAAATCAATAACTAGGCATGTCTGGTGATGGTCTGCTCTTGAGCAATGAATCGAAATCTATCTGAGTATTTATTATATATCGTATATAATATGTAATAGAATTGTTTAAAATATGGAAATACATGTTATTTAAAATTTTTCTTTTGTTTTTTCCCTCTTTAGATGAATAGCCATGGAATTCTAAAGACAGATGATCTCATCACCCGGTTCTTCCGATTGAGCACTCAAATGTGCGTCGATTTATGCTACCGTGCCTTGAGTGAACACAACACTTCATCAACCCTCGTGCGGGCCAAGTGTTTTCACACATTGGATGCTTTCGTTCGTTTAATCGCTCTACTCGTCCGACATAGCGGCGATGCCAACAACACCAACACGAAAATCAACCTACTTAACAAAGTTCTTGGGATAGTTGCCGGGGTGTTGCTCCAAGACCATGACAATCGGCTCAATGAATTTCAACAGCTTCCATATCACAGAATCTTTATCATGCTCTTTTTAGAACTTAATACGCCTGAATCGGTGCTTGAAGCAATAAATTTCCAGGTATTCCTATTAAATAGATGGAAACAACATAAATGTTATCCAATATTATTTTTTATTGTTTAAAGTGAGAGATGATCTCACCCGCAGAAGCCCCAAATGGTATCATAATGGACCCTTACTGGTCTGAGTCTTCCCACTGGAGGGCGGCATCCTCCTCAACCTAACCTTACCTAACGCTTTATCTTACAACCAATAGCTATTATTATCTTTGGCAAAGCTGAGGTGAAAGTCATGAGCTTTAAAATATCAAAAAAAAAAAAAAAATTTTTTTAACATTTTATAATTTTTGAAATCGTTTAAAAAACCGAAATATTCTCAGAGAGGCAATCATTGACGTTATTAATTTTCAAAACTTCTGGGTACCCTCCTTTCCAATCGTTTCTCACTTACTTCAAGACTGATGGCAATTTGCCACGTGAATGAAGTATCAGATGAGACCGAGTTGAGGATACTTGAATTTGGACAAACGCCATCTTTTGTTTCATCTTTAAATAATTATAACAAAGAGATCACATGAAAACCAAAATCATTAAATTTCATAATGTTATGAAATTTACTATTTTAGGTAGCAGCTGGTATTTCTACATTAAGATGAAACAAAAAGTGTTTCCAATTTCTTATATTAGTGTAACGTCAAAATGAGAGTGTACTTGGAAATCGTCTTTAATTATCTTTAAAGGTTAATGGCTCTGCATGCCTTTCCCTCGCCCTGGCCGAGTTAAATTATCAATATTGATAAACTTCAAAACTAAGGAGTGTGGGTTCGGATCCCAGACAATCCGATAAAAATTTATTGAAATCAAATGGATACCAATTGATAGGCCTGGATTACATGTATCGAAACTAAAATATATTCTCTACCGTTTAAAGTCTATTTGGCTGGTTGGTCTGACGCGTCCATTCCAAAAAATTAAAATTAATTAAATATATTTTGACTGAAAGGTTGAGTCAGGTTAGTCCGATTGACTTGTTTTTTTCAATAAAATTCTTTTAAAATTCATGCGATTAATATGATTTAACTTAAGAAGGATCTTCGCGTCGTCCTTCATAATATTTTTACTCTTTTCCTTCTTTCTAATTCCCTTTTTTTTTTTTTTCAATTATGAAATATTTTACATATATAATGACAATTATTTTTAAAGGTCCTGACTGCATTTTGCCACACGTTGCATATCCTTCGGCCCTCGAAATCACCTGGATTTGCGTATGCTTGGCTTGAACTCGTCTCCCATCGTGTCTTTCTTGGTCGCCTTTTAGCGATTACTCCACAACAAAAGGTTTCTATTTAGATTTACATTAAAAAAAATTAATAAATTTCAATAATAATGGCAAAGGGAATTTTTTTATTCGCTTTTTGTCTTTTTATTAATAAATTCAGAGTTGATATTATTATTATTTTTTTTTTTAATATTGATGAAGAAGGAAATGGCAAGTAAGAAGAGAAAAAAAAATAAATTGAATTGAATTGGAGGTAAGAGCAAAATATTGGAATTGACGGCAAAAATTATGCCCCCCCTCCCCCTCCCTTTCCTCTTCACCTTGCTTCCAAAACTCTATTTTGCTCTCGTGAAGAATAAAGCCCTTTTATTTAAATTTGTATTGTCTTGAACAACAATGTGTGTTTATTCACTAACATAATTTCCCAGGGGCAAATCTTCGAATTGCTATTTTGCCTTTTCATTTTTTTCATTGCCTGCAATTTTCTTCTTCAAATTAATTTTATTTTAAAATTAAATTAAAACAAAGGAGAAAATTTAATAAATTTTTACGATTCTCGAAATTAGAATGAATAATAATTAATATTTGAATATTTTTCTTTTTAGGGTTGGAGTATGTATGCGCAGCTTCTGGTTGATCTATTTAAATTTCTTGCACCTTTTCTTAGAAACGCAGAACTGGCAAAACCTGTTACTTTACTTTATAAAGGAACCCTTCGCGTCTTGCTCGTACTTTTGCATGATTTCCCTGAATTTTTATGTGATTACCATTATGGATTTTGTGATGGAATTCCGCCCAATTGTATCCAAATGCGCAATTTAATTTTATCCGCTTTCCCACGCAATATGCGCCTGCCAGATCCGTTTACGCCCAATTTAAAGGTGGATATGTTGCCTGAAATTGCTCATGCGCCACGAGTGGTGACCAACTTTACATCTATGATCCAACCACTCAACTTCAAAAAAGATTTGGATTCGTATTTAAAAGCGAGAGCCCCGGTGACGTTCTTATCTGAGCTGAGATGCAACCTCCAAGTCTCGACAGAGCCTGGCTTATGCTACAATATCCAATTGATGAATGCGCTCGTCCTCTACGTGGGCACGCAGGCCATTAGTCACATTCGAAACAAAGGCCATGCGCCCAACATGTCCACGATCGCTGCTTCCGCGCATATGGACATCTTCCAAAATCTGGCTGTTGACTTGGATACCGAAGGTAAATCAAATCAAATTTCCTTCCTCTTGCAAAATATAACCTTCTTTCTAAATCTTTTTTTTAGGGCGGTATCTGTTCTTGAATGCGATTGCGAATCAATTGAGATACCCGAACAGCCACACGCACTATTTCAGCTGTACATTACTCTATTTATTTGCTGAAGCCAACACAGAAGCGATTCAGGAGCAGATCACGCGTGTTCTCTTGGAACGATTGATAGTGAATCGACCGCACCCTTGGGGCCTTCTCATCACATTTATTGAGCTCATCAAAAACCCCACATACAAATTTTGGAATCATGAGTTTGTACATTGCGCTCCTGAAATCGAAAAGTAAGATTGATTTTTTTAACTTGGATTTTGGACAACCTCTCCCCTCTCCCCCTTCGGCTTAAGAAAAAATAATGTTGATCTCTCAGGAAAAGAATAATTATGGCAATTATTTTTTCATCTCCTTGCCTCATTTCCTGAGGGTACTTCATTTTACACTCTAAAGTGGATGGAGGAGGAGGAGAAGGACTTGCAGGTATTGTAAAAAGACCTCAGCTGTATGTCACGTATGTCATCGGAGGTCCTGCTTGTTCTCTCTAACCTCTTGCGGAAATTGTCTTTTGCCTTTTTTTTTATTTGTCTAAAACACAAATGATTTTGATACATAGCACATCTTATGTGGCGGTGGCTCTAGCCTAGGCTAAGAGAAATCGCCACCAAACAGAACCTTGGATGGAGACAGTTGAACGTTCGGGTCAATATCCATCCCGGTCCCCTAGCTATTTCTTACTTACTTACTTTGTAAAGAAGCAAGCCAACGAGATTTTGTCCAAAATTCTATACATCTAAGGTTTTTTTTTTTTTTTTCTTTTATTAATATAAATCTTTGCTTTTGCGCAGGCTCTTCGAATCAGTAGCCAGATCCTGCATGGTACAAAAACAAGTGCAACAAAACCAAGAAAATGAGCTTACTGATAGTTAATTTAAGCGAAATAATTTTAGCGAACTCATTCGGATTTTATATTAAGCTAGTTTAAGAGACTTGATTTTTCTACTTATTTTAATATAAAAAAATTTAAAAAGAAAAAAGATTTTTGTATAATTTATGAAGTTTAAACATCTATGTATACAGCATTGTTTTTTTTTTTTTATTTGTTCTCTACTTTAGAATATACTTAAAATCATATATTAGTAAAAAAAAAAAAACCCAAATTCATTCATTGTAGAGACTTTTAATTTGTATATTACACCAATTTTTTTTTTTTTTTTATTTTATAAATATATATATTTTTGAACTAAATTCAAATAAATTTGGATGGAGTTAAAAAAAAAAGTTTATAACTTGATTAGCAAAAGACTCATTTAAAAAAAAAAAAAAAAATTAATTTTTTTTTACTAGTTATATAAAATCTATATTGTTTTTAATTATTTTTATTTTACGTTTATTGAATTAGCATTAAGGATTATTATTATTATTATTATTACAAGGTAAGAACATTATTTGTTGATATATATAGATATAATTTTTAATTTTTTTCATTTTTAACATTTAATATTTTTTAGAATAGATTCACTCATCTTTTATAAGTTTAGATATTGTAAATGAATCATGAATATAATGTAAACAACTTGTGAATATGATTTAAATTGTATTTTTGAACCCCGTTAATAATTATAATAATAATAACAACAACAACAACAATAATTAATAATAATTAATTTGAAGGATTAGAGTTATTTATTTTTTTCCTTTATTCTATTTTTACTTTCTCTCACCTATTATATATAAAATATATAATGAGAAAGTATTGTGGTTGCAAAAAAAAAAAAAAAAAAAATTTCAACAAAATTTGAGGTTTATCGTATCGTACCTCGAAACTTCCAAAAAGTACTTACTAGTAATTTAGAAGAAGTTTTGAAGTAGTTTAATTTTTTTTTTTTTCCAATTTCTCAAAATTCGCTCGAACGATTTTTTTTCTTTTCGACATCTGAGGTCATAGAGATATTAAATAATTACAAATTTATTTAAATGAATTTTCATCGGGATCCGAATCCACGCCCCTGGGATTTTAAATTTATCAATACTGATATGTCAATATCTTTTACCTCTCGGCCATGGTGGAGGGGGGGGGGGGTTAAAATTAATAAATCAATTATTTATGAGATGATCTTTGAAATGAATTTATCCCAAAATTGTTTGTGTCCACTTTACTCTTTTACGTTTTTTTGTGATTTTCTCTTAAATTATTCTAACGATTTTGATTAAATTGGCTGTACATTGGACAGCTACGTAAACGACCAACGCAAACTACATACATCACTTCCTAGAACTTGTGATGTTGCTTACATTTTTCACACCAGATTTTTTATTTATCAATTATTCTGCCAGTTACGTTCGAAGTATGGATTCACGGACAAAGATTCAGCCTCGGGTGTAAGGGAGCGTTCGTAATTGCTAGTGAGTTTTAGGGGAGGTAGATCCTTTTATGTTTCTTAGGTAGGGCGATTGTTTCTTAGGAGCTTGAGCTTAAGTTTAAAATTATTTAACTCTTCGTTATATGTTATTTAAATTTAATCTATTACATACTATTTTTATTTCCTTATACACATAAAATAATTATTCAATTTCACTAATTTGAATGTCACACTCC
Organism: Anisolabis maritima; assembly: GCA_010014785.2. Taxonomy (NCBI): domain Eukaryota; kingdom Metazoa; phylum Arthropoda; class Insecta; order Dermaptera; family Anisolabididae; genus Anisolabis; species Anisolabis maritima. The sequence continues at coordinate 10,006 of JAAAKE020122671.1, forward strand.
CGCATAATACACACACACACCTTTCACTTTTGTCACTAGGTGGATGACAATCGACCAGATGTCAAATTTTCTTTTCTTAATTTAATTTCTTTGTATTTGTCGGAATATATAAAATATCTTTCACTTTTCTGAAGACACACAATTTCTTTTCCTTTTTTTTAAATTTATTTTTATTTTATAATATTCGGTTGTTGCAAAAATAATGACCGTTTTTGTTATGTCAAACTTTAATGCATTTTTTACTAATAAATTTTTGCAAAAATGTATATATTATCTTTTGGTGAGGCACTGCTAATGAAAAATTTCGGAACAGTGAAGGAGGGCCGGGGTCGACCTGGCGCTGTCGATAATGAACAAATGAAGCAAATTGTAGAAGCTGACCCATCGAAAAAGACTCAAGAGCTGCAAATTCACTATTCGACTATTGATCGCCATTTGCATGGGTTGGGAAAAATGAAAAAGCTCGACAAATGGGTTCCATTAGAACTCGCAGAAATGAACAAAAAATCGTCGTTTTGTTCTTCCCTTCTTTTGCGCAACAAAAATGACCCATTTATTATTGATCGCATTGTGACCTGTGATGAGAAATGGGACTGAAAAGGTTCGGGTCAATGGTTGGACAAAGAAGAAAAGCCGAAAAACACTTTCCTAAGCCGGATTGCACCCAAACTGTATGGTGGTCTTAATCCACTATAACTTCTTAAAACCGGGTGAAACAGCTTTTGCAAAAGCAGTGATAAACAGAAAAGGACCATGATAACGCACGCCTACATGTTGCACGGGTCACCCTGCAAAAATTGACCGAACTTGAAAGTCTACCTCATTCGCTCTATTCGCCAGATCTCTCCCAAACTGATTTTCATTTGTTCGCACATTTAACGAACTTTCTAGATAACCTTTAAAAATCAGTCCGATATCGAAATTGCGTTTCAGAAGATTTCAGCGAATCTAGAGAACCGGACTTTTTCGTAAAAGGCATTAATAAGCTCTTATCACGTTAGCAAAAGTGTTCTTACTTCGATTAAAACGGTTAAGTTCAACTGGAGATTTTTGGATTAAAAAACGGACATTAATTATTTTTGCAACATCGTTTATAAGCAACTAGGAGAGTGGCAACTCCCGCCACTGCTACCATATGACGTCACACCTTTACCGCCAATCAGAGTGAAGCGGAAGCGGGGGAGCTTCCGTCTAAGCCTAAAGATTAGTTCTTTTAGAGATTTTGCTCTTTTTAAAGATTAGTTCTTTTTAAACGAACCCCTCTTAATCAGGAAAATTGATGAAAGTTGTAATTTGGTCCATCGCGTTTTCTAATCTAACCCTGAACGAAAAAAAATTGGATATAAACATACGTCATCATAGCCGTCAGAGAGGGTGAAATTGAACATTGGGATGTGCCCTAATGAAATTTGGTAAAAATATTCTTTATTAAATATGAAATCTTCAAATTGTATTGCAGCCGATTTTTTTGAAGATTGAAAAGGACATAAGACTAACCCCCCAATTTTGAACTTTTTATTATATAACTCCTAAAGTAGATGATGTGCCCAAATGAACACATTGTAGGAATATTGTTTATTGAATTCTGAATCTAATGAAATGTCGTTTACTGGGGTATCACTCGTCAGAGGGGGTGAAACTGGCGTCTCAACACGAACATAAATGTTATAAGAACGGAGATATTAATTATTTATTTTTTTTACATGTTTTTACTAATGGCTGACAATGCGACGTTACCATTTAGAAATTGGCCGCTAGCTTCACAGTGCTTGTTATCTTGTAAAGTTCAGCTATATTTTTTGAACTTGTTTATTTCTACTCTCCTTAGATTTTAACATTTCATTTAAACCATTTCTTTTTCTTTTGTTGGTTTTAATTTAAGATCTCTCTCAAAACAATTTTTAACCATAGTTAGTGTGTCTCCTTTTCCTTCTCCTGTAATCGTTTAATTATTATTCTTAATTTTTCCTTTTTTTATCTCTACTCATTTCTATTTTCATCCATCTTGGTTAAGATTTGATGCCTTTCCTCTGTTTTTATTTCCCTTTTTATTGATCTTTCTTCTCTGGACTTCTCTTCTCTTCTTTTTTGATACCTGGATCAATTATTTTTCCACTTACTCTTTGTTTTTTTAAATGAATCTTCCAGCGTCCTTTATTCCAAATTTTTGAGGGAGAAATGTTTAGGATAATAGGTTGGCCCCCCCATCTCTACTTCCTTCTCTTTTGTTTTCCTTTTTCTCATTCATTTTCTGGCTATTTATTTATAGATGATAAATAAAATATGATCGATTTTTGAGGTTTAATATAAATAGTCATTATTTTTAGTATAAATTATTATGATTTTTCCTCAAGAGAAAATTAAGAAAAAGGCCCAAGGTTTGATTAGCTTACCTTGCCTTGAGGTATATACTCGTCGCTTAGTAAAAAAAAGTGGTACAGCTCTAATCAAATGTAATTGAATTCATCTCTTATTTCGTTTTAATGGATAATTAGGTGAGCTACATGCAATTCCAAATCATCAAATTTCATGTTTTATATATTATATTTATTATCCATTAAAACGAAACAAAAGATAAAAGATTTAGTCCATTTACTTTAGAAGGGATGATAGTATATTGTGAAAGAAAATTTATGTTATCATATAAAAGGGCTATAAGAAAGGCATAAAAAAACCAAAAGTTGATTAATTGAGATGTTCATAATATTCTTCATTTTAATAATCTCAAAATATATATTATACAATTTGTTATGTCTTTTTTTTATTAGAAAATTTTATAATACATTTATGAGGATTCTCATTCTCGCTCTCGTTTTCAGATATCACTTCACTTAACATTTTTTCTTCTTTCCAACCTTAAAAAATAAAAATATGTTTTGACATTGTCAATTTTTATACCCCCCCAATATACTTAAACTACCCTGTTTTTTCTATTAGAAGCCGCGGCTTGTTAAAAATAAATTGTCTTAAAATTGTGGTTTATACCAAGAAAATTTTAAATGTTGGTGGATTAAAACCGACGCTGGTTAAACAAAATATTTCAATAAAAAACAAAATAAATGATACATTCTACAATTTTTTAAGAATGCGGCTTAAAACGGAAAAGGAGGTACGAAAGTGCAAATGCTTACAGTATTAATGGCTTTTATAATTATTTCACTGGCTTTATTAACGAATTCTTCATCAATTATCAAAGCGGGCGTCAGTCGAAGGACATTTTTCGAGGCAGTTTTTGTAATCATTCCAAGTTTAAGAATTTCAAGCATAATCTTGTCAGCTTTTATTTCTAAAATTAAAAAAAAAATTTCTAATTAGAAGGGCGCGCACCAGGGATCATCATTTTAACGAATAATCAACCTTTAGGGAACTCCAAGCCGATCATTAATCCTTTTCCACGAATGTCTTTCACCACATCTTTGGGCAAATTTTTCAATTTCTCTTGAAAAAGATTCCCCATCTTCTCTGCATTCTCCACCAACTTCTCTTCTAAAAGGACCTGAGAAAAAAATGGTCAATCGATTTTAGGTTTCTTTAAATAGATTGTGGGTAGAGGAAATGGCTAAAAAAAACTTTTTATATTCGTGATGAGAAATAAAAGGGAGACTTGGGGACCTCAAGAGCTGCTGTGGCAGCGATGCAAGCGACAGGGTTTCCACCGTAGGTGGATCCATGCTGTCCAGGTTTGATCAGGTCCAGGATCTCAGCTCTGGCCAGCACCAGGGATGCCTATGGAACAGGAAATTATTTTTAATAAAATCCTTTAAAAACCAAATAAATGATAATGAATCTGACCGGGATAGTTGCGCCGGTGAGCGACTTGCCCAGGAGGAGAATGTCGGGACGCACGCATTCGTGATCGCAGGCCAGTAGACGTCCAGTTCTCCCCAGGCCGGCCTGGATCTCGTCGTCGACCCAAAGGACATGATTCCTTCCAAAAATAAATAAAACGCGTTTTGAATTTTGTTTAAAATTGTCAGAAGGGCCTGTAGCTAGGTGTTTTACTAATTTACTAATGTAATGTATAGACATTGTAAGGCGAAGAAAAAGAAAACCAGCCATTCAGCAAATATTTCGGCCATCCTCAGTGCTACAATGTGACAATTTTAGTGGACCTGCGTCCGTTAGCTATATAATAAAATATTCTTGGAAAGGTGAGGGACATCCACACAATGAAATGATTCGATAGAAAGTGATCGAATAGATCGTAGAACGCTTGTCGTCGATCAAATGTCAAATGAAAATTATAGAAGTTGTGTAGGATATAATCATTTTCTTGTCAAAATTAAAGCCAAAAGATAAATAAATAAATACATACTGATCGCAGATTTCTCGTATTTTACGAAGGTAGCCCTGGTTAGGAACGACCATTCCTCCCTCTCCTTGGATTGGTTCGATAATCAGAGCACACACACACTTGTTACAAACGGCTTCCTAAAAAAATAATTAATTAATCAATCACCAATCAGCTAACAAAGAAAGGGGAAGGGCTCTTTGAAATCCCGGGAAAAAGAGAGGGTCAAGGACAATGGCTGGGGTAAAGATCATTCAACCACCACCTGTTCATCTTCCCTTCTTATCGAGCTAATTTTTTTTTTTTTTTTTTGAGGGGAAACACTCAATCCTAACAAAAAAATCATTCCTCGGTTGGTTACCCCTGGTGTATCGTGCACTGATGACACACACCATTCCCTATCGCCGGTTTCGGGTTCTCTGACCCATTCCCGGAATCCCCCCCGTTCCATCTCTTGGAAAATTAAATTAAATTTCATTTTATTTGGACCGTATAGGCCCACCTACCGGGGTCCCCGTTTATTTACCCGAGGTGCTTAGGTGTACGGAGACACACACCTCAAACCCAGCCGACCTCTGCCATCTATCGGCACCCCGTGAAGTTACTTTTCCTACACTAACTCCTCCTCTTATATTAATTTCTAGCTAAATAACTACTCCTATATCTAATTCCACTCGGTCCCTTTTTTTCCAACCTATTCTAAACTAGGGAGGATGTCCTAGATTGAGGAGGGACGCTCTCAGCACCGGCGTGTAGCCTACTCCTTGCGATTAGTGCATCATTGAGAGGGAATCCTTCTTTACGCCCCTTCCATAGGGCGGGGTGTCACAGCAACTCCCTCTCCTCGAGGAGTTGCCTGAGGGCTCTATTGTGATGGGATCCAATGCTCCAATCCAGAGCATACTTGAGGATTTGTTTACATTAAATATTTTTATTTAATGAAAAAATCCCTCCTGCCCGGGAT